>NW_020769324.1:19862101-19910427 GCF_900518735.1 Pseudonaja textilis
AACTTTAAGACTTGTGGACTTCAACTCCCAGAATTCCTCAGCCAGCGCTGGCTGAGGAATTCTGGGAGTTGAAGTCCACAAGTCTTAAAGTTGCCAAGATTGGACACCCCTGCTTTAGAGCTTTGAACAGCCCTTAATTTTATACAAAAATACATCTTAGGTAAATAGGTAAATGTTTAAAGTAGATGAGTAGAAAAAAGTACACAGTAGTTTTTTCTTGTATGGGTGATATAGAATATTCATTTTGAAATAACTTACCATGGGCTGTAAAATATAATCCAGAAATTATGCCTACAATGCTGAATAGGCTTCTTGCCTTAGGTACATCCAGAACTGTAAACTTTCCCAAACAAAACAGAGCCATTGTAAGCATTTGACAAGCATGTTTGTAGGGTTTTATTTGAACTTGTAAATCATATTCTGTCTGACAGCTTTACCCTGGAGTATTTTTCTGTTTCTCCACAGCAGTAGCCAGGATATTTCCTATTTAACTCCATGTATTCCCAGAATGATGTGGACAATGTCCTCCATCTCTCTGTATATAAACGAAATACCACTCATGCAGCATCACAAAATCTCCAGAACCATAAAGTCTACAAACTTGATATTTGGCACTTATGTTCCTATTGGCTTCTAGGTGCTCGCTAAGAAAGGATTTTTTGAAATGACTATCAGAACATTAGTATTTCGTATATTATTATTAACACGCTCTGATGCTAAGAAGTTTTACTCTCTCTCCCCACCTGAAAAGAACTCTGTTCCAACTGCTGGTTGCCTCACATTCTGTTACCTTAGTAACTTCACAGCCATTTGCACCACTCAGGTGACCCAAGGACACAGACAAATCTCCAGGTTGCCTCAGCGACTCTCTAAAAGGATTCAAACTATACTTCTAAACAGGAAGCTATTTTGGCATCAAAGGTAGTATTTTTATTACCCACCATCCTATCAGAGCTGAAGAAGCTCCTTGTATGAGAAGCAAAATATCTTCAAAGAAAAACCAGAAAGTCCAGTTGCCTCCCCCCCAAAAAGCACCTTTGGGACATCAGTTGGAGGATTTGTAAAATGCAATCCTCCAACTGTTGTCCCAAAAGGTGCTTTTTTTTTTTTGCTGGATGGCTGGCCGGCCAGATAGATAGATAGGGAGATAGAGAGATGATGGATTGATGGAATGATGATAAGGAATGGAAAGGAGAAAGGAAAGGTAAGGAAACGAGGAAGGAAGCAAATGAAAGGAGGAAGTGAAGGAAAAGATGAAAGATGGAAAGGAAAGGAAGGGAAAGGAAAGGAAAGGAGGAAGGGAAGGGAAGGGAAAGGAGGAAAAAAGGAAAGGAAAGGTGGAAAGAAGGAAAGGAAAGGAGGAAGAGAAGGGAAAGAAGGAAAGGAAAAGAGGAGAAAGGAGGACAGGAAGGGAAAGGAAGAAAGAAGGAAAGCCCAGGCTCCTGCATAGCCCGATCACACAGTTTCGTAACGAAGCATGGGTATTGAGCTAGTATCTCATATAGTGCATTTTCTACACTCTATTATCTACACTCCCATGGTTCCATTAAGAAGAAAAGGTTTCTCTCTGTTCCTATAATTTTAAAGTGTGTCATCTGCAGGGATCACTTGGTAAAGCCTTCTCGGTTACTGCAAAACTTTTCTGAAACAGCATTTAAATGAAGATTAAATCAGCCCCAATTTTTCTTAGAGTTTTGAAAATTAAGTCTTGGCTTTTTCATGTCTCCTGCAGGGCATGGGTTGTTTGCATGTGGCTTGTATATGATGCTTATATTTTAATCCTGTTGCTGTATTTAGGTATGCAAGCTACTCAGAATCATTTAGGATTGGAGCAGCATAAAGGCCTCATAAAATAAAATAATAAATGTTATTACAAAACGTCCTACCACTTCGCAGTTTCAGATCAGTTAATTGAAAATGTGGTTTAATGCTTTGATTGTAAGTGTACTTTAATTGTAGATGTACTATTACCCAAGATTGTTTTATTCTAATAATTTCTACATGAATTTTTATTGAGAAATAATTTCAAAATGGAAGGTAATTGCATATGACATTTAACTGTTGTCCTGAAGTAGTGTCGAGGCAATCATAGAGTGGATGGTGGAAGATTAATTTTGGTGACAGAAATATTCCTGGTTAAGAACACAGCTCTTTTTATTTTTTATTTTGAAGAATCAACTTCAAAGTTTGGGAATATTTCTAATATAATGTTGGTGTTCAAATGTATAAGTAATGATAATAGCCAGGATCCCCTGATCCAATTTAAAATTCTATAATCTAATTGGTTTTTCCCCAGAGCATGTCAGATCTAGCAATACTAACACATACCTTACTTGCATTTGATTGGATTACTGCAGTATACTTTACATAGAGTAGCCTTTAATAATTCTGTGGAAACTGGTTAGGAAAGCAGGTGCAAAGTTGTTATTTAATCAAATTATACTTAACCACAAGTGCATTGGTTTGTTTATTGCTCTGTGGATTTCAGAAGCTGGATACTTATCTTTAAAACCCTGTTGTCTTAGGGCTGAGGTATGTGTCTATTTGGAGATAATAGAATGAGCAGAATGGTATCTTAGATCAATTTGACTATATAACATCATTCATCATATATAGTTAAACAAACCAAGGAGAGCTTAGAAGATTGCCCTGTAAATACTAAATGTTCTTTATCTAAAGGATTGAACCATTCCCACTTTGCAGTCCAATTGTGACACTTAGCCCACAGCCTTTACATTTAGTGCTTTGAAGGTTTGTGACATATTACTTTTATATTTATTTTTTTGCCAGCTGAGCCTGTACATTTTATATTACATCCTGTGATATTCTGTAATGGAGTTTTAATTTTACAGGCTCATGACAAGGATTTCTAACCTATCCTTGATAATATGTAAATCAGGGTAGGTAGTCATTTTGAGCTAGAACTCGTTTGGGGTTTAGATAGCATGAGAGAACTGTTCTATTTATTAAATGGATGTCTCAATGGGACAGTTATAAAATATCCATAAAAGTGCATAAGTTCTCCAGAATGCTTTGTAGTTTCACTATAGAATCTTTGTGTTGCCTAAAGTTATTGCCTCTAATAAAGTAATTAGTAGGAACTGATATTCTGTTTGTAGCTTGGTAACTTCTGATTTTTTAAAAACTTAAAAAAAATCTTCAGAAAAGTCAGCTGGGCTATTAAAATATAAATACAAATGCTTATAGATAAGTAGGATAAATGAGGGCTCTTTTATTGTAAATTGGTTCCAAATTCATTGATTCAAAGTTATATAGATGTTTAAATCTGTTAGTGTTTTATTAAGCACAAAAATAATTTACTGTTCTTGATAGAAAGATCAGATCAACAGTCATAGACCAGAGACCATTACAATTGTTGTACAAATTAATAGTCAAGACAGTTAATTGGTTCATCATCATTATGACTCAAGAAGATCTTCAGTTACATTATTAGATAAAACTGGGAGGAAATTATGATTGTGTACTATTGATTAGATCTTATATTGTGATATAGGACACTGAAAAGGACGAAATATTTAATAAAACAATGTAGCGTTGTTTTTGATACTTTCAGATCTTCATTTCCAATAGTAATGAATATTCATCAATAAAAAAGTCACCATGACTTTATAAAATTTGCTTTGAGAAATATTTCTAGTATAATTTCATGCCTTTTTCTAAAGATTCTCTTTTGATATCTGCTGTACTTCCTACCCTCTCTCAAGTTAGTATTTATTAATTATAAATAATAATAATATTGTTAATATCTTATTACTTGTAACAATAGTAGTGCCATTTAAGAGAGAGGCATAATCCAAACATTGTAGCACTTGATAATTGTTTTATGCAGATGTAGACAAAATTGGGAATGAGCATGCTGTTATCCTCTCAGATCTCTTAAATTTATATATTCTTAGAATACAACATGGTGTATATCACTAAAGAGTCACCTCTTTAGGTGGACAGCCTGATTATAGATAGAACCTTGAACTTATTTCTGAGTAATGACAGTTAAATATTTGTAAAACTCAAGAGTTTTCAGACTTTGTCCAGGCAAATTTGGAATGGGGGTAGGGAATCACAAGGGTAACAATGAAAAGACAGTTGTGCAGCTAGTGTTCATTGCTGTTTTTCAGCTCAGATTGGCAAATGAAAATAAACAAATGAAACAACCGCATGGATTTGTTGCCAAATGGCTAAAGTTCGCTCAAATCCAGAAAGCATTGTCTACTCGGACAATAAATAAATCTTAGAGATAAAAAACTGAAAATGACAGGCAAAAATTAGTAGAGGGGATTGGGTTGTACAGGACCTTTATTGTGATGATAAAAATCATAGCTATTTTGATTCTTGCTGTGTTCAGAATTACAAAGTTAAACTATATTGTTTCTTGATTTCATATAGGGAGATGTTCCAGTTGAGCAACATCTGAGCAATACACACACACATTAAATTTCTCTCTGTGTGTCTCTCTGTCTGTCTGTCTGTGTCTGTCAGTCTGTCTGTGTCTGTCTCTCTTCATCTCTCTCTGTCTCTGTCTCTGTCTCTCTCTCTCTCTCTCTCTGTGTGTCTCTGTCTGTGTCTCTGTGTCAGGTCAGAGACAAGTGGAAAGCCAGGATAGTTATTATGTTGTGGGCAGTGTGCAGGAATTTGGATGCTCAGTTTTGTTTTAGAAGCTGTATACTGGAGTAGATAAGATACTTATTTTAGAACATTTGTGTTGTAGTCTTATGTTTATTAAAGTTTAACATGGGTAAATTCCACCTATTTTGTTCAAATAATTTTCATATTAATACATTTTATTGTTTAGAGTGCAAATGAAATGTTAGGAAGGTCAATAATTGATTGATAGTATCTAAGGTGGCATTAAGCAGTATTAAAATATAGGTGTACTTTTTCAACAAAATCCTCTCTGTTTCTAATTTTTTTGGGCAAGTGACACATTACACATGTTATGGTGAGGATGTATAAAATCTGTTTTGTAAAACACGGGAATGGAACATCTGGACCACATAATTCTGGTCATTGCTATACACCATGTTCCAGATCAAATTGATTTTAGAGGCAAACCTTCCCTGGAAAACAATAAACAATTTCCAGTTGGAGGATTAATTTCTGGAAAAGTCAGTAGACAGTCCTGTAACATCCAGATCAGTGTTATCTGGAGGATTAAATGATTTTAACAGCAGCAGACTTTCTAATGAATAGTCAGAAATTGTCATCCTGTTAACTTGTATCTCATCAGTTTGTTATAGCTTACATATTGTAACTTCAGAATCAGAATAGAGCTGGAAGAGCCTCGGAAGTGTTCTAGTCCTGGTCTGAAAAAGAACTCAACTCTTCTAAAGAACATTTTAATTAAATAGACACTGCACAAGAAACCAGGAGATTGTGTCCTTAGGCATGAAAACTGGCTGTGTGACTTTGGGCCAGTCACTCTCTTTCCGCCAAACTCAGCTCATAGGGTTGTTGTTGTGGAAAAATAGGAAGAGGAATGAGTATTAGATATGCTTGCTTGAATTATGTAGAAAAATAATACAAGGTTTTTTTCTAAAAAAAAATGAAATAAATATTGCCAGAGGACCTTAATGATTGAAGCACATTTTGAATTCATATAATTTGGAAAAAGCTCACTTTTTGGTAGACCAAATTCAACTGATGTAACAAGACAGGTTCCATTGTATTTCTCTCTCCTTTGTGGCTAAATTGATACTATAAAAGTAAAAAAAGATACAATGGCATTCTCCATGTCTCTTGGTACAGCAAGGGATAGATGTGAAAATGTTTTAGAATCAACAGCCTTTTCATATGTTTATGCTTTGGATTTCTCCTTTGAAGAGTCAGTCTGATGCTCATTTATCAGGGAATGAACATGGTTAATCCAAAAAGGTATAATTTAAGTACAGGTAGTCCTCAATTTACAACAGTTCATTCAGTGATGTTAAAGTGACTTTAAAAATGCAGCAGAAAGAAAAGAGCGGGGCCAATGCTGTTAGTTCTCCATTGATCCATTGAGTCCTCCAAGAGAGACAGATGACAGTATTTAACACAGTTGTGCATTTGCTGATCTTTTTTAAAAGAAATGTTGAGGGCCAGCAAAAAAAAAACCACTTAAGAATTTTGGATAGAGGATTAGAAAGGCATTTTCGTGCATCGGGCTGCCCTATACCACTCTTTTCTCAAGTTTTAGATGTTTTGATCTAAAGAATGGGTAAAGAATTTATTGAGAGGGACAATGAATCCTGAGGAGTGAGCATGGTACCAGTGATTGTAACAATGCACAAGGAACAGTACTTCTCCAGTTAACTAAACAAACAAACAAAAACTATCTAAATGTTCTGAACGCCCTTCAAATTAATTGGATTTATAAAATGTACAATGGCTGTTCTTTCCCCCCAAGGGGC
Organism: Pseudonaja textilis; assembly: GCF_900518735.1. The sequence goes on from NW_020769324.1 coordinate 19,868,506, forward strand.
AAGAAATATTGCAGTTCTTGGTCACTCTGAATAATAATAACGATCATCAACTTTTACTTCATTTGTCCCCTCCCTGATGGGCAAACAGTGCCCTATTAGAAAAATGCAAAGTGAACTGCTCCCTAAATAGAATCCATTTTAAGCCAACAAGACCAAAGCTATGGGTTCTGCTGCGAATTAGGAAGCTTTGCTGGCATTTGCTGCTGCTGCTGTTGCTGAAAATGTTGATCTGAAATCCCCTCCTGTGGTTTGCCAGCTTCATGTATGAGGTTATTTTAGTCCCAGATACAGGCTTGTCTCTGCGTTGCCAGGTTTCCTGTGGCTACCTCCTCTTGCTAAAGCCAGGCTTTTGCCTTGGCTGGTGGGGAAGGTGTTTTTATTTGTTCTCAGGTAACCTGCCTCAGCGCTGCTGCCAGCGCCTCTGCTTACTGAAGAGAATAGTTCTCTAGCACTTGAAAAAAGTGTTGCCTTCTCTGGAAGAAAGAGGCAGGACTTGAGCTTTCAAAGGAAGTGAATGGGATAGGTCAGGAGACTGTACCATTTCTGAACTCCCCTCTTCCTTTTATATTCATCTGTCAGATACAGTAGGCGTGCTCTGTGCCTGCCGAGCTCGCTTGATGCAAAGCAGGGAGAACGCAATCTAAAACGGAGCTGCTAGGACGAAGCTTGCTCGTCCCTCACCTCGATCTTTCTTTCCACCCCACCCCACCCCCCTCTCTGGATGCTACAAGAACTTGGGCTCTTGTTGGAAGCTATTTAAAAACTAACATGGTTTAATCCTCTAACTGCATGTTGGGTAAATTGAAAGCCAGCACATGGTCATCCTCTTGCAAGCGAATAAGTAGCATCCGATGGACATTTTCTCTGCTTACAGCATAGTAATGAATGTCTGACAGGCGCGACCTTTCATAAGACAGCCTACATTATTGGCTTCCTGCCCAGATTATTGCTGCAACCCTATCTGTGATTGGTTATCTCTCTATCATGCCTTGCTTCAGAAGGGGAAAACGGCCTCTTTTTAATAAATCTGTGATGGCTGGCTGCAATATGCTATACTGTAAGTATTTTATTGGAAACGGAAAAGAGTATCGTGCTGTAAAGTAGTAGACTGAAGGAGCACATGGCAATGTGATTATGCTGTGAGACATCAGTGAAATGCTGCTTGGTAAATTTTAACCTATCTGTTTTTTCTACAGGTTGGTACTAAGAAGTGCCTTTCCTGACATCTCTGCTGCTTGGAATCGCTTCTAGAGCAGCCTCTGCTTTTGCCTTGCTTGCTGCCAGCTAGACTGCGACGACACCACATCTACCCTCACCTCTCGCCCAGCCACCCCTCCCCTCTAAGCATCAGGCATTGCCCTAGGCTGCTTTAGTTAATCTTACAGAAATAAAAGTTTGCTGGAAAAGTGAGCAGTCTTCTGCCAGGAAAAGAAAAGGGGGAAAAAAATCAGAGAGGGGAGGAAAAAAAAGATATCCAAACCGGTTTCTTGATTTGTTGCTCTAAACTGCTGCATCTGTCTGTGCCAAACTAATCATTACCAATTGCACCACACCAAAAATTAAGAACGAATAATTATTGCAGATTCAGCTGTGTGTGGAGACAACTTTTCCTGAGAGCAGCTTGAAAAATTCTGTGTCCAAGGGTCTGCCACCTTTTTTTGCTGCTTGCGTTTGGGGCTCCAAATCAGCATTCAGAATGGGTTACTGAGAGCACAAGGCTAGTTCGAAGGCACACTTTTAAATGTTCCTCTTACTTTTGATCCTAGCATTTCTCTAAGTTTAACCTCCCCCTCCCCCTTTTGATTGACAGTTTCATGCTGTGACTTTCTAGAGGGAATATATCTTCCTTGCTGTTGCAACAACACAATTTTACATCTTTTACCATTGGGCTCGGGAACTGGGGAAATATTTTGGAGGTGACATTTTTCATCATTTCCAGTCTTATCAGTTTGGCCTTTTTTAATTTGTTCATTTCATTGACAATTTTAACTACCTGTAAAATCTAAACATGGCTGTAAGTGTCACACCAATCCGGGACACAAAATGGCTAACACTGGAAGTATGTCGAGAGTTCCAAAGAGGGACTTGCTCACGACCAGATACGGAATGTAAATTTGCACATCCATCGAAAAGCTGCCAAGTTGAAAATGGACGCGTAATCGCCTGCTTTGATTCATTGAAAGTGAGTAAATATTATCATTCTTTTTAAGACATAAGGCAAAAGCAATAACTAGAACATTGATATTAGCCAAATTATTAAGTTTCATGTGATAGTTTCAGATGATAAAATCATCCAGATGTTTGCTTTTAATTAATTGGTATATGATATAGCAATTATTTTTTAAGGCTGTAGGAACTTTGCAGAAAGATCAGTCTCTGTCTTCTTGAAAATGCTCTTATTGTAGAATTACATTGTATTTTTTGATGGAATTTTAAAAGTTGTTTATTTGCTAATCTAGAAGAGGAGTTGTGTTTTATCTGTGATAGTGCAAAACAAAAACAAATAAACAAAGAGTCAGGTTGCATCTTAAATACTAATGCACTGACAAAGGTGTGTGCTATTACAGGCTGTACCCTGTCTTCTCAAAGAGTCATGTTAAAGTAGTACTATTTTGAAACCTCATGCTGCAGTAAGTTTATTAATCTAAGGAACAGCACGATATCCTTCAAAAAGAAAAATGAAAAACTGGGCTCATATAGTACTTTTTGTGTGCTGGATAAAAATGAAAAGTGAAAGTAATATCTTTTAATAATTAGTTGTTCCTGAGAGTCATTATGTTTGGATTTCTGCTGTGTAAGAGAAACAGGATTGAAGTTCAAGATTTGAGAATACTTCCTATCCTGAAATTGTGTAGCATTTGAACATGTTACTGATATTGTCAAGACAAGGATCACTTGTATAAAAGTTAGCTGAGAAGATCATGGACTTTGTAATATACAGTATATAGTTAAGGCCTTGTTTTTTCAATGGAAGAATAATGATTAAAATTTCTAAAGCTACTGTTTACAAATATGTTTCCAGTTTTATTGGTTAGAATGATGGTATTTTCCATCCCTGTTTTTTGACCTTGGTATCCCAGAATTGTCTCATTCTGCTCTTGCAGACAGTATTCGTTTATGAGAGCATAAACGGTGTTGACTAACTGGATTTTGTTGAGAGACAGGACAGCCCTGTGTGTAACAAAAAATGATGTGGTTAATAAATTCATGTTGCTCCTTTTCCACTGGTTGAATAATTTGCAAAGAACCGATTCTTGTAATATATGAACATGCACTTAGATAGACTGGAAGAGAAATATGTGCTTTTGCTTGTTTTCATTAAAGTGAAATAGCACTACTATTACAACCACATGTTTGGACTTGGAATTTTACTGCAATGGGGCAGATTTTCAACTGTGCCTCATGTATGACTGGGTTCATTTATATTGATGGACTGGACAGTAGACATCCCCAGTTATACCGAGAAAAGCAAATTCTTTCATCTGTTTGTTTTAGCTAGGGCCTATAGTTGATACAGGATAATGTTACACATCTCTATTTTATATACATTGCCATTTTGGACATTCATACATAACAGATGATTGTATACATTGTTGAGGTGTATTGTAATTTTTAAACAACAGATTTAATGCCACAATTTCTTCTTAAGTCAAATTCTGTTGTAGAATAAGTATCTTATTAGAATTGGACCTGCCCTTCCAAAAATGGAAATGTAATTGGTTTATTGCCAACCATACTAAGGACAATTGTTACAGGGTTTTTTTTCCCCTCAAATCACTTTCAGTAATGTAAAAACCTGTTATTTTATAAGAAGGTGAAAAACATTTCTAAATATAGTATTTATTTTACAATTTATTTTCAGTTAAGCTGAGATTCTTTAATAACTTATAATATTCTTAACAATTAACAGTAATGCAGAATTATATATATGTGTATACATACATATGTACGAAAACAAATATGTATATTTACATATACATGTATGTATGTATATAGGGGAAGGGAGGAAGATATCCTATATCAATAAAAACTAAAATGTTTTAAAACTAATATAAATTGTCATGTGGTCATATAAAAAAACTGCTTGGTACCTGGTATGCCAGAAAATGGGGTGGCACTACTGAAAAGAGCCCTTAAGCTCTGATTACTTGCTTCAGCTCAAAAAAGCACAGACTTTAGGGAAAAATATCAGAAACTGTTAACATTAAATAGATTTATGGGAGAGATGAGGAAAACAGGATCATTAAGAAGGCATGATGGGAGTTTTTGTTCTATAAAATTTGGAGAATCATTGATGCTCAGCTCTATAATATTGGAAGGCCAACAAATATAAAATACTCAAAATCAACAATAACTTGGAAAGAAATTATTATTGAGGCTTTGAAAAATTCAAGAATTTTATTACCTGTCTGACTGCTCTGTAGTGTAATGATGTTAACATTTTAAGTTGCTCTCATTCTCTAGTTAATTTAAAGCAGCCCCATGTATAACACATTGTGATAGTCAAAGATGATCAGAAAATATTTGTTTACATTAGTTAGCCTGTCGGTAGGAGGAAGTCTGTATTGAAATAACAGAAATTCTATGGGATTTCCAAAGACCCAATTTAACAGCACTCTCAAACTTCCAAAATAAATATTTCAGAAATCACTTACTTTGTATATGGAATGGAATATAAAAAGTAATAAATGACATAAATAAGTTTATAAATATTTAGTTAGGCTTTTTGGCTATTTTTTTAAGAGTTCAAAGAATCAGTCACCCTGAAAGGTTGCTGACAATCTTTCATAGCTTGCTTTATTTTCATTTTCTACAGTTGGTGGGATCCATTTGTAAAGTATATATCTTCTGGATATTTATAAACTTGATTGATGTAATAACTAATTGCAAATTGGTGTACCAATTGGCTCTCATGCATTTAACTCACATTTTTAGATATTAATGGTAGGTTGGTACAACATGCCAGATCAGCTAAAATGACATTTGAGTTTATTAGGTTCTGTAATCTAGACCATAATATTAAGAAAATACCTATGTTTGAGCAGAGCATGTTACACGACACTGCAGATTTTCTTCGTTAAGTATTCTGTTGCAAGCAGGCTTTAAAAGATGGGTATCTGTGGGTATTGAGGGACAACTGAAATTATATGTGCTATGATGTCATTATGTACTTATTACCTTATGTACACCCTACTACTTATGTATTTTTATCTGACATTATGATGTCATAAGGCATGTTTTGACATTTTCCCCCATTATCATGATTATGTCTGGACATTAAAATGTCACTTTTCCTACTATAGGCCTCCCATAATTATAATAGATGAGTACACTTGTAATAAAATAATTTAGCTTTTTTATGGATGTCGTTACTGTCATTTACCCCTTTTTTTGGAATTGTTGTAAGACTCAGCTGTCTTAATGTGCCTGTGTAAGCAATGAATTTACTTATGGAAAGGTCTTATGGAAAGAACTTCATTTTTTGTTCATATTAGTATGTCATTCCCACAAGCATTCAGATGTATAAGAAAAGTAATCAATGCTAAAGACATAATTCCAGGATGCAGAGGTTGGTAAAATTAAAAATTGATGAGAACCATATAGTAATATAGTGCTTTTATTCTTTTTATTGATTCAGTAGAGTTTTATCATTTAGTTTCCCTAAATAATTTTGTAAATAATTTTTCTATATTATTAAGTATGTATTTTAAAAAATAAATAAATCCAGAATTATAATCCAGAAAATTTGGTCCAAATATCAAAAAAATTGATATGGATTAGCTTTTGTATTTCTCATCACAAGGATACATGGATGTAAATGTGTTGTCCTAAAGAAACATATGTTGAAATAATGTCCATCCCTTGTCTTGGCTGCAAGGCTCATCATTGCTAATTACAATGGATAGATGGGTGGATGGATGGATGGATGGATGGATGGATAGATAGATAGATAGAATCCCCAAGTATTTTCAGTTTTAATATTTTTATTTAGTAACTTTCACTTTCTTGCTTAATTGGAGCATTAGATATAAAAGAATAGAAGAGAAGAGAAGAGAAGAGAAGAGAAGAGAATAGAATTCTTTATTGGCCAAGTGTGGTTGGACACACACAACGAATTTGTCTTGGTGGAAATACCTTCAGAATATTCCTCTGTTCCCTCCCCCATAACATGCAACAAGTACTAGAACCATGCCTGTTTCTAAAATAATCTAAATAAGTATTTGAGTTCTTGCACAAATCTGACATATTTCTATTATTTATTATCAGCTGGTTTTCTGGTTCACTGAGGCATGAAAAAAGATATCACTGTTTAAAAGAATATATTCATTTGAATACTGATCCACTACCCAGTAGCTGAGGACCCCTGCTTTAGAACCCAGAAATGAAAATGTGTGGAAATTCTTTTATTTTGCCCAAAGCTGAATCTTTTTAATCAAGATATTAGCATAGTGATTCTCTCCAAGATGAGGATATTTGTAATAAGCCATTCAACTCTTGCAATGTTTTAAATAATTCAGTTTGAAGATTGATAATTTTACTGATTGTCTCCCTGCTAGGCCTAAAAATATATAGCTCAGGTACTTGTTGTTCCTAGATACCTGATATTATTTTAAGCATCTGTCAAGTTAACTTTTCATGGTCAGGATGGTTTGTTAAGGGTTACTATTTTGAACAGATGAATGGCTGTTGAATTAAATTACAAAATATCTAATGTTGTGGAAAATGTTGTGAGGAGGTTTCAAAGGTTGAAACAATGTGTACCTTAAGTTTAGACAAACAATAATTAAGATATGACAGGATAGTTAATCTAGTAAATTTGATGAAGGCTGTAACAAGAATAGAAATTTATTTTTTATACCATCAGTTAGGAGCAATTCAGGAATAGGGACTTTGACTAAATTTAGGAAGATATTCCTGACAGTGTTAGTTATCTGACTATGTAAGCTTCCAAATGCTGTCTCACTGGTTGTGATTTTCCTTCATTAGAGGCTTTTAAGTGGAATCTGGAGATGGCTCCCTATCAGTGACACTGATGTGGATTTTCTGCCTTTGCATGAGGTTAGATTAGATTTCATCCAGCTTTGCAATTACATGATCACTGTACTGAGTGTTCTAGGTAAACCAGTTTCATTGCCAATGTCAGACAAATAATATCTTTTTTGCATGGATATTTACACTTTCAGTGTATCTGCTTATACAAGTGATTTTTTTTTAGTGAACCAGGGTCTTTTGTTTTTATTTTGGATATGTACATGTTTATGGAAGGAAGATATTGTTTGTGTAATATTTATGGAATATTTGACAATAGAATAGAATAAACAGAGTTGAAAGGGACCTTGGAGGTCTTCTAGTCCAATCCCCTTCTTAGGCAGGAAAGCCCATACCATTTCAGACAAATGATTATCCAATTCCTTCTTAAAAACTTCCAGTGTTGGAGCATTCACAACTTCTGGAGACAAGTTTTACCACTGATTAATTGTTCTAACTGTCAGGAAATTTCTTAGTTTTAGGTTGCTTCTCTCCTTCATGATTTCCATCCATTGCTTCTTGTCCTGCCCTCAGGTGCTTTGGAGAATAGCTTGACTCCCTCTTCTTTGTGATGGTCCCTGCGATATTGGGACACTCCTATCATATCACCCCTAGTCCTTCTTTTTCATTAAATGAGATACACCCAATTTCAGCAACTGTTCTTTATATATTTAGAACCTCCAGTTCCTAATCATCTTTGTTGCTCTTCTCTGAACTCTTTCTCTGCACTAGGACTCCAAGATCCCTCTCACAGTTACTACTGTTAGTAACTTAGAGAGAGCCCTTTAATATTGAATGCCTGAAGAGAGGTGTGATTTTACCTGATTTTAGCATTGTTCCGTACAAAACAATGACATTAACTCAGTTGTAATCTTTGGCTATGAATATCCTCTTGTTCCCCAATTGAGGAAATCTTTAATCTTTCGGTTTCCCCCATATCCCTTGTGGAAATCTAGGTACAAGTCTGTATTAATAAATGTTTCCAAGTAGAATACTGTCTTTTCCAATAAAAAGTGTCATATACAAGAAGATATAGAGGTCACTGGATAAGTACATATTTTATTCAGGCAAGGAAGTTATTTCTTTGCTATTTTAGCAAACAAGTTTGAAAGACTCCAGCAGATTCAAATGGAACAGATTTTGTACCAAATGATGATATATAAATCCTGATAGATAAACACACAAGCACAAATAAAGTAAATAACAAGAGCTGGAAAAAGAGATCAGCACTTTTGCAAAGGTGTAAAGTCTCACAGCAGAGTGTCAACATCTCAAAATATCTCTTAAAATAATTTCAAGATCTCTTAAAACCAAGGCAGTTTCAAAATTCTTATATGAAATCTTAAGTTTAGGACATAGGATTACTAAAATGTCATGAATATATGAGTATAATAGTATCACCTGAGTTTGATGAAAGTTACTATTTAATTACAAAAAATTGTATATTACTCTGCTAAATCAATCCTGGGTAGTTTATATACATTCACACAATTAGGACTAGAAGACATGTTGCCTGAGATAATCACACTATGCTACTTAAAGGCTAAGAACCGCACATTGCATTGCTCTTGGAAATGGATTGGCAGCCACTTCGGCTGTTTCAAAATAGGTGAAACATGACAGATCCTGTCCAGGTGGTCATATTCAGTAGTAGCCCAGATTTCTTACATATTTTTAAAGCAAAAGAGCAATTTGTTGTAGCCTAATTGGAAAGTCATTAGCTAAAATGTAGGCTGTGAATCCCAAGTTTATCAAACTTAAAATTTGATGCCAAATACAGGTTTAATCTGTGTTGTTTATGATTAAGAATCATTGAGAATCCTTTAACTGATGTTAATAGTCACATTTGACTGTAAAACAAAACACTCATTTTATGTTCTTTTGTAAATATTTTTATGCTAATTGAAAACTATTTAGTACATTTTTTTCCTGTAAATGCATCTGTCACTTAAAAGAAATTAGCCTGTCTGCTGAGGCAAATCTGATTTTACTTTGTAATAATAATAAATTATATATTCCATATCATGAACAAAAAAGTTTAGTGATGAGTCATTTATTGAATTGTATTTATTGTACTAACATTCTAGCATGAAAACATATTAATCTGTTAAATATATTTAATGGAATGCATGACAACATAACCAATAACAAATTGTTCTAAAATTTACCCTTTTATACTAGAAAGATTTTCATGTTATGTGGACTTAGGTAAAAATAAATAAATGAACTAACAAAAAATTCTGTCTTTATGAAAACACTACGACAAGTTTATCAAACAATATGTATTAAAGAAACCTTTTGAAATCTCTGTAGGCTTACAAAAGTGAACAAACTCTAAAACAAAATGTGTTTCTAATTATTGCTTAGAAGTACATTTGAATTATGAGACAGATATATTTCAATATCCTTTTGCTATTTTTAGAATATTTTACACTTTCTGAGCAGGACTCTCAAATGGCAGAACTATCAGCTGTGCTCATTTCAGAGCTTGGCAACATTCATAGGTATCACTTATTTAATATATTAGGACAAATATAGGATGTATATTTTGTTCTGCAAGATAGATAGGTGTGGATTTGTATGAGAAAGCATTGATCATGAGTTGACCAGCCAATGTTTTGAATGAAGAAGGTTCCAGATTCAGTTGAAAAACTATCACCTGAGATGTTGCTCACTTTTGCTAGTTATAGAATAGGTGGAATAGTGACAGGTGATACTTTATATTTTGAATTATGATGTCCTGATGTTGTATTATCATTTGACCGAAGGATGCTTAATAACAATTTTATTGCATTAACAAATTTATTGCGCAAACAATAAGAATAGTAATGGGAACCTTGCTTAGGTGTCTACTTGTACTGAAGTATCTTGCTACCCAGCCATTAACCTTTAATCTGGTTCTAATTCTGATTATACAATTGATACAATGCAGGAAATCTTATCTCTATGGAAGCTTCATAGCTGAATCACTCTCTTTGGAACATTAGTTCTCTTGTTTGTGATATGGATGATACGGATGACAGTGATCCATAACTTGTGGTGGTAGGTTGGTGGGTGATGTACATCCAGGCTTGGGCATATATCAAGGTGAAATTGTAACTAAAACCACTTATTACTAAATTTACTAAACATATTTTCTGTGCCACCATAAAAGTGAGCAAATCTTAAAGGCTCATATAGAAAAAAATCAGTATAAACCAAGCCCTATCTAAGAATAAAAGTATTCCATTGCAAGAATAGAAAGAAAATAAAAAATATGACAATTTCAAACAAAACCCCAGGGCAAGGTTCTCTGAAACAGATTGATTTTTAATAACTGACAAAATTGTAGCAAAAAGGGAGTCAGACTGATCTTCATAGACATACTGTTCCACAATACACAGATCATTACCAGCAAATCAGTAGAAATTGATTGCATTTTTGGAGCTTTAATAGGGTTAAGGTTGTTATGAATTCCTTGCAAGAATGCTGGCAATATACCCTGAAAATACAACCTACCCTGAAAGTAAGGCCTAGCTTGATATTTTTACACGTGCGCCCAATATAAGCCCTACTCCCCCAAAAATAAGCCCTAATTAAGCTCCTGCCCACTCCTGCCCACTCCAGAGTGCAAGGGGAAAAATTAAGCTAGTGTGGGGATGGGGGGATAAAGCTGCCCTACTACTTGCTTTTGGACGGTTGTAGCCAGCCTTTGCACATCCCAACATCTGCCTTGCCAGCCCATTTCTTCTGCATCCAGTAAGTCTTTCCTAAAGGCCTTTGCAGCTAATAACAGAACCCCAGATCACTCTGGAGCTCTGTTATCAGCTGCAGAGGTCTTCAGGAAAGCCTTGCCAGCCACAGAAGAAGTAGTTTCTGAAGGCCTCTGACAACAGAAAGGAACCTGGGGCAACGTGCGCAAGTGATGTTAGTCAGTGGATGACATCCCCCGAAAATAAGACCTGATGCCTTTTTTGGTGGCAAAAATATATATAAGACAGGGTCTTGTTTTTGGGAAAACACAGTATTAGAAAGAAAAAATATGTTTCAGGGATTTTATTTTCTAAGAATCACATAAACAGTTAAAAGAGCAGCAACCATGTTCATCGTAACTTGAATTACTCAGAAGCCAATGAATGTTAGTTATATTGATAGCTAAATTCCATAAATCACAATATGCACCAGTGAGCAGGCACTGATATCTCTGCCTGTTGCTCTTTATGGCATATTGCAGATTCCTTTCCATCATAAATGCATTAAAAATAAAAAAAGACAACCTTATGAGATGTAGTGGATCAGCTTCCTCCATCTTAAAGACAGTAGAAGCTTAAGCTTTGGCTTTTTGCTTACTCACTCCATCTGTCACACTGCAACCCTAGAATGAGCCTATGGCTCTTAAATGTTCAGGGTTTATCTCATTAAAGAAAACATTACAAAGGCTGAGTTTGTGCTAGCCAAATAGCTGTCAAGGTTTAGCATTGAATTCAAGTGGGAACTTTCCTTTTTCAAATTGACAAGTGAAGAGAGCCCTTGAACCTACTCAGAGTAAACATTTGCTTCCATATTATTCTTTTAAGTACTTTTTGGAATCAAAGTTACTTAAAAATAGTTGGAGTAGTATATTAGACCTTCCATTTTAGAGGATTTTAATGTTTTTGTATGACCAAATTTTTCATCTCTTTCTGTTTTGCTAATTCCTGAAATTAAAAAAAACCTGGGTTATAAAAACTAAAACCTGCAATCCATGAATTGTTGATTTGTATGAGATGTTTAAAAACAATTTCCAATGTTTTTCAGTGTATTTCTTTCCCGGTAAATCACATTTTCTGTGAAAGCAGTTCATGTATAACAGATAACCAGTGAACAGCATAATCATTACTGTGTTTATTGATTTTAGTAGAGCTAGTTTCCTAGCAAACATATATGGGATTGTAAAGAAATCTCTTGACTATAATTGAACAATAATTTTTAATTTTAATTTTTTGTCCTGATGACTTAACTGGGTGGCAAGGAGGTCCATGTCTCTTCTCTATGTCTCTTTTTTGTAATAAAGTAATGGGGGAAAAAAAGGAACAGCTTATATGCAGTTCATGCCTAGAGTCTACACCAGTGTTTTCAAACTTAGCAACTTAAAGATATGTGGGCTTCTTAGCATGGTGGCTGAGGAAATCTGGGAGTTGAAATCAACACATCTTAAAAGTTGCCAAATTTTAAAAAAGACTTGTCCAGACTCTGAATCCAAAGCATGAAGATATGTGCGCTCCCCAATCTCAATCAAGTCTCCTTGGATTGTACTTCTTAGTTAATTGAAATAAACAGAAAGTATAGCTGAAACCCCTAAGAGACTTAATGTCATTTACAAAGTAATATCTGTTTCTCTTCCCCCTCCAAAAAAAAAAAGCATAAGAGTAATAATAATAATAATAATAATAATAATAATAATAATAATAATAATAAAGCTAAACAAGATCCAGGACAGAAAGTACTTATTTACTAAATGCCTTGCTAAAATAGTATATTTTTCAATATATCATGGTATTAGATACAACTTTATAATTGTATTGGGACTTGTACTCCTATTCTTGTTGACTGTTTACTAGGATTCTGCAAAACATTTGAAAGAGGCATTTCTGGTATATGAAAGAAGAAGCATTTCTGGTAAGATTGGTAAAGCAGGACATAATAGCTGGTTTGAATGTCAGTCCAAGCTGTCTCCACATACTTGTGATTGTGCATTCTCCCATGTGCTGTTCAGAGCATCCAGTAGTGGGAGGTGCTTCAGTCTCTGCACGTCTAGGCTGGGCTTAATTTCTGGAACGCTCCTCCTCCTCCACGGGACTCCTCCCCAGCCTTCCCCAGTTTTGGCTCAGCCTCATGAGGGATAGGCAGTGCTTGTGATTCTTCCTTGGCCGAAACAGGAAAATTCGTTTTTACTAGCAGGTATGAAAATTGACCAGTTTGTCTTTAGGACTCTTTAGCCTCCTAATCGCATTATGATTGCTCGATGTTGGCTCTTTAACATCAGGCAGTCGGAAGTCGCTTGCACTATAGGGAAGCGCTGATTCGTGCCCCAAAGTAGAGGGAGGCTTCGGTGTTGTTCTGCGTCCCCTTCCCATAACCGCTCTTTCTACCCCTGCCATTCTGATAGATAGCCGCAGAGTTTATTACATCTGAACAGCGGTGTGAGCTTTTTTGCTCACAACAGAGTCATATTGCTCTCTTACCCCCGTCTGAACGCTGCCTGGGAGTGGAAGATTTAAGTGCTTAGTTCCTTCCACCCTTCCCCACCGTTTAGCCTTATAGAAGAAGCCCTCAGAGGCTACTCCTCCATGCGGTGGGAGTTTGCTGCTGAAGAGCGCGCCAAAAGGTTAACAGCCAGAGGCCACTTTTTTTTTTTTTTTTTAGCAAAGACCTCGTGGCCACGCTGACTGTATTTCATTTCGTGCTGTGTGAGGTATTTATTTTCCCGAGCAGAGGTTTCTCTTTAGGAACACTTGGGATCATTTAGGAACACTTGGGATCATTATCGTCTTGTTTTTACTACATTCGAGGCTCTCTGTACATTTAAATTGTTGGCTTAACCCTCACAGCCTAATCAACCCAGCGGCACAACAGCGAGCACCTAGGCCTCTGTCCACCTGTGCAGGGAAGCTGTTGAAGGCCTCTACCTTCATCAACTTGGGCCTTTAGGCGTTTTGGCTGTTTGGATTTTCAATAATTTTAGCTTTGTGCTATTTCTTTGATATCCATATATATATAGCTATATATTAGTGATTATATAATAATAATAGTAAAATAATAATAATAATAATAATAATAATAATAATAATAATATATATTCAGTATAATATTTTTATATCAATAAAATATTATTACTGAGATATGGCTCATTATAGATAGGTATTAAAAAGGGGAGGGAATAAAACATCATCAGGGCAACCGGTCTGTCCTTAGATCAGGCCCCTGGGTATGCCAACCACCTTCACAGTATTGCATTGAATAATGAGCATACTGTAATTCCTTCAATCGAAATGGCAGGCGGTAGTAGCTCTCAGACTTCAACCTTGAAGGTCAAAGCCAAATCTCAGCAAAAACCTAAGCAGATTAAAGGAAATTCTAAAGCTTCAGTAAAGGATGCCAACAGGTGCCATAAAGCATTAGAAAAGAAGATATATAAGTGACAAAGGAGGTGCACAGGGCCTCACAGGACTTTCTACCCCCCAGTCCAGGTCCGTCTACCTCTTCCCACCCTCTTCCTCCCCTAGATCTCTCCCTCTCATCCAGGTGCAACTTGGCTCCCCAGAGCCAACAGGCCCAGTTACCTTGAACACCAACCATGTGAAGGGCTCCCGAAGCTACATTCACTCCAATGGCTGCCGGTCTTTGACAGGACGACATTCTTCCAGAGGAAGTTCCAGAGAGGATGAAGGCCTGGATGGAGCTGGCAATCTGCCAGGGAATCACAGCAGGTCTTCAACACGTAGTTCTGACCAGGGTTCCTGCCATCAGAGCAGCCACGGCCACCTCCTTCTTCTCTCAGATGGCTCTGCCTCTTACGGGAGCATGTCCCTAATTCCAACATTAGGGCACACCAAGATATTGCTAAACTTATAGCAGCCGCTGAATTCTCAGCTGACGCAACTTATCATGTGGCTAAGTTGTCAGCCAGGGCCATTACTTCACATGTCACAACGTGACGCTTACTATGGTTAAAACATTGCCAAGAAGACATTAAGCACAAATGCAAGCTGGTTTCATCTCCTGTTGTGGGAGACAGACTGTTTGGCCCTTCCTTCAACCCTTTGCTAATCGAAACCTGAAACAAAAAGAAAATTCTACCTTCCCTTTTTTGGAAGTCAGATTCTAGAAACCCTCAGTCCTTTTGGAGGGGATCCTTTTGGCCCTTTTATCAGGGATCCTTCTCACCCAGATACTAGAGACCCCCATCATTCAGACCAGGGCAGCAGCCAGACAGGTCCGACTTTGGGGATAGGAGCAGAAGGGGTGGCCAATCCAAGAGATCCTTTCGAGGAGCAGGAAACAGGTCTTTCCGGCATCCAAGATAACTCCCTGGACCCGGCTCCCATTGTTGGATGCCTTAATTATTCGTGGACCAATGGGACTCCTAAACTTCTGATTTCTAAGTCAGAGACATGATCAGATTGGCCTTGTGCTGGAGTTTCAATCCACTCCCCCAGATTTTTTCATGTCATGTCCTCTTTCCAGAGATCTGGTTAAATGTAATCTTATGGAAACAGCTATCCAACCAGTAGCTACCAACCAACGAGGATGGGGTTTCTATTCACATCTTTTTGTTGTTCCCAAAAGTTCGGGGGGATGGAGAACAATATTAGATCTGAAACATCTCAACCGTTTCTTAGTATATCGCAAGTTTAAAATGCACACCCTGCAATCTATCTTACTCAGCATCAGAAAAGGTGAAGTCCTTACTTCAGTAGATCTGATGGAGGCGTACCTACATATTGCTATTCGGCCTTCCCACTATAATTTTTTGAGATTCTGTTATTTCAAATATGTTGCCCTTCCTTTTGGACTAGCTTCTGCCCCCAGGACCTTTACAAAAGTTCTTGCAGCTCTAGCTGCTCATCTCCATGATGTCCCTGTATGACTCCAGTGTTACCTTGTTGACATCATAATTTTGTCATCTTCCAATCATCAAGCAGTCAGAGATACTCAGAACACATTACAATCCCTACAACAACATGGGTTCTCAATAAATTGAAAAAAGAGTCATTTAACACCATCGACTTGGTTAATCCATCTGGGGGCAGTCATAGATACGGTGGAAGGCAAAGTTTTCCTGTCACCAGATAGACTAAATAGCATTCAGGAATTAGTTAAGGAGATCAGGGATCTTAAGAGGGTCCCCCTAGCTGAACTATCAAAATTGTTAGGCAAGATGATCTCATGTATATCTATCATTCCTTGGGCCAGCCTCCACACTAGATCCTTCCAGTGGTTCCTGCTCCTGTACCAGCGCTCCGGCCGAAGCAACTCCAAATACAAGGTCAAGGTACCATCAAAGGTCCTCATATCTCTCAACTGGTGGACCAGACCAGTCATAAACAGAGGTTTTCTCTTCAAAGACCCCCCACAGACTTACCATCACGACCGATGCCAGCCTGTTTGGATGGGGAGCTCACTTTCAATCGCTCACAGCCCAAGGCCACTGGTCCACCATAGAACAGTCGTGCAGCCTAAACTGGCTGGAGTTTCGAGCAGTACACCTGGCTCTCCACAGCTTCCTTCCATAGGTACGCAATCAACACATACTAATATTGACCGACAACATAACAGCCAAAGCTCACATAAACAAATGGGGGCACACAGTTGAAACACCTCATGCAGGAAGCGGAGCGCTTGTGTCGTTGGGTGGAGAGCAACCTACTTTCCATCAGAGCAGAACACATTTCGGGCCTGTCGAATACACAGGCAGGCTGGCTAAGAAGGCCACGATTGATCAATCAGAGTAGCGCCTCCATCCGACCTTGTTTCAAGAGGTGGTCAGGAGATTCGGGCAGCCGGTATTAGACTTGTTCGCTTACCCCCTCAACTCTCAGCTCCCCAGATTCATTTCCAGGTACCCCTCGCAAGGAGTGAAGAACTTCAACGCGCTCCGCTGCCATTGGCCCCAGGGTCTTCTGTATGCCCATCCCACCACTTCCTCTGATCCCCAAGGTCATCCAGAAGCTGCTGGATGAAAGGGCAGAGCTGCTGCTAATAGCTCCTTACTGGCCCAGATGACCGTGGTTTGCAGACCTTTGCAGTGTATCCTTATCAACACCATGGAGAATTCCACTGGACAGGATTTTGCTAACCCAGGGACCCCTTCAACATCTAGACCCTCAATGGTTACACCTGACCCTGGAGGTTGAGCGGAGACGTGTGAAGAGCAAAAAGTTTTCCAAGAGAATTATCAACAACCCACATTTACAGTGCCATGTGGTCCAGTTTCTGCAAATGGTATACTAAATCTCAAACTGATCCCATCTATCCACTAGTGGCTCAAACCCTAGAGTTTCTACAAGAGCGGTTTGACAAGGGATTATCACCTAATACGTTGAAAAGGCAGGTGGAGGCCTTGGCATTGGTTGTCACTTCTGAGGGTCTACTGTCTCTTTCACATCACCCATGCATACAGTTTCCTTCGAGGAGCCACAAATTTACACCTGCCAGCGATTCACCGTTAACTCACTAGGGACCTTAACAAGGTCCTTGTTGCACTCACTAAGTACCCTTTCGAACCCTTGAAATTGTCAAGTCTCCAATTTCTGACGTATAAAGTAGTTTTCCTTGTAGCGATCACTTCCGCTCATCATATTTCAGAACTGGCAGCTTTGTCGATCAGAAAAGACCTTTGTGTCTTCCATTCTGACCGGGTGGTCTTTCGTCCTGATCCTACGTTTATTCCCAAAATTAACTCAGTTTTTTATAGGGCACAAGAGCTGATACTTCCTAATTTTTGTCCCAGACCATCCCAAGGGTTGGAACTACAATGGCATCAGCCTGATGTGCAGTGAGCATTGCGAATATATATTCACCGCACAGCGACTTTCAGAAAAACGGAAGCTCTATTTATGTCGTTTCAGCCAAACACTCAGGGATGCAAGGTCTCATCTTCCACAATAGGCCATTGGCTACGGGCTGCGATAGCGAAAATGTATCAGATTGAATCACTACAGGTCCCCAGAGGCATAACAGCTCATTCAACAAGGAGCATCACAACATCAGCAGCATGGGCCATGCAGGCACCAATAACCGAAATTTGTCGAGCCGCAACCTGGGCCTCTCCATCACCCTTCATTAGGCATTATAAAATAGATGTATTTGCATCCGCTGAGGCTTCCTTTGGCAGAAGAGTTCTGCAACAGGTCCATAGGAACCAGGAAGAGATTCCAAGCCAGACGGAGTCTCTCCCATAGGACAGGCCAAGCTTTGGTATGTCCCTCTACTTGGTGCTCTGAACAGCTCATGGGAGAAAGGGCGTTGGTACTTACCTGATATGCCCATTCTCTTTGAGCTGTGAAGAGCATCCAGCCCCACCCCTTTTTCCGTCTGGTGGGGTCCTGTTTCAGCCAACGAATCGTTAAGGCATTGAGGGTGAGGCTGTTTATTCTCTTGTCTTCGCCAAAACTGCGGAACGCTGGGGAGGAGTTCTGTGGAGGAGGAGGAGCGTTCCAGAAATTAAGCCCAGCCTAGACGTGCAAAGACGGAAGCACCTCCCACCACTGGGTGCTCTTCACAGCTCAAAGAGAATGGGTGTATCAGGTAAGTACCAATGTCCTATCCCTTCACTTCACTGTCACAGTGAATGTCTTGTGTATGTATTCGTAGGCACAGAGAACCACAAACAAAAGTGCTATGGAATAACAGTATTAAAATTGTTATTTGTTGAGTCTGCTGACAATCTACCTGACTCAAACTTTGCAGGCATTTGTATTATTGATTGTTTTTTTTTAAGTGATAAGCTTTTTAAATTGGAAAAATGGGAGCATGATTAGAACATCTGAAGGGGGGGGGGTAAGACTTGCCAGATTAAAAGCACATCTTGTTTACCAGCAGTAAATATCCCAGTCTGCTGTGTGGTGGCAGCTTTTATTTATACTGATATGAGAATTCCAAAGAGTGCCAAACAGCAAAGTTGATATCTGTAACTTAATCCAAGAGAAATAGTCCTATTTTTAATTTGTCCTGAATTTCAAATACACAACACTTAAGCCAAATCAGTTAGTCATATAGGTGGACAACAGCCAAATATGTAGCACATTTTTCCTTACAATAAATAAATCAGCAGAAATTTTCCTTTAGTGAAGAGAAGTTGAAGTCTGGAAAGGACTGATTGTTGAAGCGCTGCCTGGAAATTATTTTATCAGAGCATCCTCAGGCCATGTGCTTGGGACAGAACAGCTCCGCCCTGATGCAGTCCTTCGAACATAGCCTTTCTCACAGCATCTCTATGTACTGCCAGATTTCTTGTTGGACTGCATATAGAGAGATTTCCACAGGATGTGGAATGCTGTGCCATCAGAGTTTTGGATTGCTGTGTGCACAGATGCATGGTATATTTTGTCTCTGATGTTCCAAGTTAGGGATGGAATGTAATGTTGTCAAAGTAATGAATTAAGATTAAGTAGTTGTCTAAACAGGGCATCTGAGCAAAAGAACGCTTGATGATAACATATGTTTGATGTTTCCAAAGGTTCGTGAAAATTTGGCTGTTCTCCCAAACCTTCAGACAGGGTAATTGGATGAGCCTTTGTAAGCTTTATTTTTATTGTTTTATATGGTATTTCTAGTCATGTATCGCCTGCTTCTTTTTACTGTTCTGACTTTTTTTATTAGAAAGGCACCTAGATTAAGTTGGAGTAGGACATTCAGTAAACCCGTGTAATAAATAAAATAAATATACTTAATACCAAGAATCACTTTAGATTGTCAGGTTGTTTGTAATTTAAATTTTACTGCCAGATATATCCTATTCATCATGTTATAAATTAAGGGTTTCAAACTTGGCAAGTTTAAGACTGTGGACTTCAACTCCCAGAATTCCTGAGCTAATATGACTGGAGGAGGACTTCTGTGAGTTGAAGTCCACAAGTCTTAAAGCTGTTGAGTTTTAAGACCCCTGTTATAAATCTTAGAATAAAAAAAAAAAACCCTAGTTTGTGTGATATTATATCTTGGCCAAGTTCAAACAATGCACTCAACCTAAATATTGAAATAATTTGTTTTCTCGACTTACACAATTGTTTGACCAAATAGGTATGATTTACTCAACTAGCAAAGCCAAAATACAATACAAAACAAAACAACATTTCCAAAATTAAAGTTTGGAGAATGCTGCTATAAAATCTTTAGTTACTTGAATGTGTGTGTTGTTCAAAACTTAGAGTACATTAAAGGCATTTTGAAGCCTTTAATTCAGATTTCAGTATCTTCTTTCAATCTATGATCTTGTTTTAGGTACAGGTGAAAATGGGCGCAGTGGTTTTCTTCTGAACTGAAAAATTAATTTTCTGAATAAGTTCCCCAAGCTATTGTTTGCAAGGTTTTCTGTGTTGTAACAGTATTTAGGTTAGCCCCCATTACTATTTTAATAAAATAATTGGGCTCGGTTAATCATTTATCTTGTGGAATTGATTTGTTAAAAGCATGAAATATCTTGATAGTAGATATAATATAAATCATAGATAGGTTTGTTGTTTGTTTACCCACATTAATTTGTTAAGCAGATTGTTAGGTAAGGTAATTCTCATTGAAACCTGGGTCTTTTCAGGAATTTAGTCACATGCTGAAGGAATTCTTTCGCACTGACCTAGGATTGGCTCTACTTCAAGATTTCATTTCATTTCATTGGCAAAACATTATGCTTTTATTTAAATTCCTCTCTTTGTCCAAGTTTAACTTAGTATGAGATAAAAGTACACTTTTCAGTTTCTTACTGCTAATAAAATTTGTGTTCTGCTTTGCAATAAAATATAAAAACTGAATGTATTTTTGAGTTTTCAAAGACATTTGAAATAACATACAGCAGTGTCTACATGAATAAGTCATTTATTTTTGTTTGTTTTTTGAAAAGTTAGGACTCATTTGAATGCCATAAAAGTTGCTGAAATATTTATATAATCATATATACTATTTTTTATTTCTCTGATTAAATCATTATTAGAACAAAATATTTGCTTTCAAATATTTTGATATTTATTAACTGCTACTACAATTTCCTCCCTTGTTCTCCCTTGTAAGGCTACGACAGGTCAGGAGAGGGTGTTGCTCTTGTCCTAGCTGCTTGGACTAAGTCTGTCTAAAAGGCTTATTAGCCTAGCTCTGCCCACTCTGGGTAGCTCCTCCCAGCTTTTGACTCAGTCCTCAGCCAGGATGGATGCAAGTCACTGCCTCTCTTGCCTTTGTATTTCCAAAGGCAGCCTTACTTGTTTCAAAAGGAAAAAAAGCGTTGAAAAGTTGGCTTTTTGAATTTTTGCGGCTCTGCTTCTTGGCTGTTTTCCGTAGATGCACAATAGCTGAGAGCTGCTCTGGGGGTCCGGAGCAGCCTGCAGTGGGCCGCGGTCTGTTTGTGGCCCTCCGCGCTTAAGAGGAGGCTGTCGATCGACCGGACTGCCATTTTTGAGGGTAGGGGCTTCTGCCCACTCTCTCCGTTGCCACAGGGCTGTTTACAAGCTTCTGTGGTGAAGAGGAAGGCTGCAGTTCAACTGGCCATCCCAGGAGCTGCCCTTGCCATCTAGGGGCCAGCGAAAGGCTAGGGATCCCTCCATAGGGCTCCCTGGTGAAGCAGGCAGCCTCGTGGCCTGAAGTGGCCATTTTGGAGGACCTCATGGCCGGGTTGCCATTTTGATCCAAGAGCCAGAGGTGGCCATTTTGAGGAGGCGTGGCCTGTTCCTCCAACCACTCCTGCGCCTTGCCAGCACCAGGCCACTGGTCTCTTGTCATTGCTGGCCAGAAGACACCGAAGGGTAGGTGCTTTTTAATCTATTTTCACCCTGGTGGGGGATTGGTTTCCCTGTCCTGAAGTAGATCGGGGCCTCCAGGCTGGGGCTGGTCTATATTTGATAGCCCTATTAGGCCCAGGAGGATATGAGTCCCAGTAGGAAGTGTTAAAACATCCTACTGAAGATTGCATAGGGCTGAAGAAGAGTGGTTGTTGGAGGTAGGGGATTGGAAGAAGATTTCCCCTGAAATTCATTTATAAATCCCTTCATGTGTTTCTCCTCCTTGCATAGGACTTCTGTCCAGAAGAAGCCTTTCTGCTTTCAAGATGTCTGAAACCCCTAGGGACACCAGAGCATCTAGAGCAGCTAAATCTCAGAGGCAGCTCTTGCTGCTTCAAGTAACAAAGGAAAGCAGGCAAAGAAGGCCTCTAAGGCAGAGGAAAGAGATGCTTCCAGGTGCCAGCAGGCCTTAGAGAAGCATATTGCCAAGGTACAACAGGCCTCTATTTGCAGATCTACAGAAAAAGAATTGCTTTGCATCTCAGCGAGGTGGACCTTCAGGATCAAGAACTTGGTACTACCAGGGCCATTGTCCAAACTTGATCCCTAGATGCAGCTAGAAGAGAGGCCTCCCCTCACCCATCAGAGGAGAGAAGTTATCAAGGTGATCCCTATGGAGGATTCAGGGTGGTACCTTGGCAGGAGCGTGTGTGCAGTAGGCCTTGGGTGGAAGCCTCCTTTATCCCTGCTGCAGCAGGACAAAGACCTGCTGAGTCTTCTGATTCAGATTGACAAGGCCATCAGGAAAAGTATCTCTGACGGTATGCAGAGATTTGCCCAACATTCTTCAGCAGCTTCTGAGATTTCAGAGAGAAGGTCCCGGGTTCGAGAGGCTCTGCTTTCAGAAAGAAGTTCTCTGGTTCAGGAACCAGTTTCTGTTTCGGCTTCTGCAGTGGCTGCTGAACAAACCCTGGTTGGTGAACCTGATAAGAGGGAATCTGATATGACAAAAGATGAAGTCCTTCCCATGAGATTCCAGTGTTCATGGGATGATTTAAACATGCCTTATTCTCTCCCTTGCTGTACAAAGCAAGAAACATGGCCAACCTGAGGGATGCAGATGATGAAGCAGCAGCTACCCAGTCTCCAGTGGAGTTGGATATTCTTTTTGATGAACCAGAGGTGAGGAAGGAAGTTGTTCCACCTCCCAGGCTTTTGCTGAAGGTCGTTTGGAAACAACTGGAGTCACCTGCCTCAGGGCCCAATCCCCTTTCTTCACACTGCAGGTTCTTCAGTGTTGGCCCTGAGCTCACCAAGTCCCTTCAGGTGCCCTGGATGCACCGGTGGCTGCTTTGGCCTCCACATCTTCAACTCCTTCTGATCCAGATGATGTCCTCAAAGCAGAGGAAAAGTGGATCGAGCATCCTGAGCTGACTCCAGATCGTTCAGGCAAGGGCAGACAGGCCAAATGGCCCTTTTGAGGAGGAGGAAGTCGCCTGTACCATCACCACTGCTAGCATTACCCATTCTTTCCCCATTGGTGGTCATTTAGGGTGGTTTGCCGACAAATGGGGAGAGATTACTTTTGACACCTGGGTGTTAAGCACTGTAAGATCAGGTCTTTCACTTGAGTTCTACTTTACTCCTCTGAGGTTTTTCATCTCCTGCCTGGTTTCTAGGGATTCAAGGAGAAGAAGGCTCACAAAGTCAGCTATCCAGCATCTGCTGGAACTCAGAGCTATCCAAAAGGTCCCTCTGGACCAACAGGGGACGGGATTTTACTCCATTCATTATCCCCAAGGCCACAGGGGCGGGGGAGTGCAGAACAATTCTTGACCTGAAATGACTCAATAAGTTTATTGTTTATAGGCGTTTTAAAATGCATTCCCTCCAGACCATTCTGGGGGGCGTTAGGCAGGGGGACTTCCTGACTTCCTTTGATTTGACGGAAGCTTACTTACACATTCCCATCATTTGTTCCCATAGGAAGTTCTTAAGGTTTTGTTATCAGGGGCAGCACTATCAATATAGAGCTCTCCCATTTGGGTTATTTTCCACTCCTAGAGTTTTCACCAAAGTTTTGTCTTCCCTAGCAGCGCATCTTCGTTCCTTTCCAGTGTGTCTGCTATGTTATTTAGATGGCAATTTGATATTGTCTTCTTCATTTCAAAGGGCTCAAAGGGACTTGCAGGCCATTATCTCAGTGCTGTGGGATCTTGGTTTTTCTATTAACATTAAAAAGAACAGTTCATTCTGTCAACTCGTCTACTTTATTTGGGGGCCACCGTTGACACAGGAGTATGTCAGGTTTTTCTTTCACAAGAAAGACAGGATAGCCTGCTGGGGTTGGCTAAGAGCTTTCATAGTATGGGTACTATTCCTTTGGCTCATCTCTCCTAACTTTTGGGTAAGGTTATATCTTGTATTGGTATTGTTCTCTGGGCCAGGCTTCACACCAGGGCCCTTCAGTGGTTTTTATTCCCTCACCAGAAGACGAGTAAGGGTCATTCTTTAATGAAGGTGAGGTTGCCCAAGCAAGTATTGCTTTCCTTTCATTGGTAGCTCTCCAGTGCCATCTCCAAGGGCCAGTCCTTCAAGGTGGAAGACAGGCTCATCCTTACGACTGATGCCTCCATATCAGGTTGGGAGCTCACCATGGCAAAGGCTTATGGTCTGCTGAGGAACAGGATCATAACATTAATTGATTGGAGCTAAGAGCGGTTCATTTAGCCCTCAGAAAATTTTCACATCTGATCTCTGGCATGCATGTTCTTGTCATGACTGACAACATAGCCACAAAACCCAATATTAATAGACGGGGGACACCAGGTCCAAATCCCTTATGGCAGAAGCAGAGGCTTTGGGCAGATGGGCAGAGCAGCATCTTCTGTCCATCCGAGCTGAACATGTCTCTGGCTCGGATAATGTGGCAGATTGGCTCAGTCAAGCTACCATAGACCACACGGAATGGCGCTTGCATCCTTCACTCTTCACTCAGATTATTCTGAGGTTTGGGCTGCCAGTTGTAGATTAGTTTGCAACTCCTTTCAACACCCAGTAACCAGATTCTTTACTAGATTTGCTACCCCTGGGGTGGAAGGGGGCAAACACCTTAGGCTGTAATTGGCCTCTGGGATTGTTGTACGCTTTCCCTCCATTGCCTTTGCTAGCGGCTGTGGTTCAAAAAATTTTGATAGAAAAAGCTGGTATTAGTGGCTCCTTATTGGCCCAGGCACCCTTGATTTGCTGATTTAATGGGTCTCTCAGTTGCTCAGCCTTGGCGGATTCCTGAAGAGGATGTCTCTCTCCTCCCTGAGTCATCTGGAGCCCCAGTGGCTTCATCTAACAGTTTGGCAATTGAGTGGAGTGTTCTAAAATGCACCCATCTCTCCAACAAAATAATCAGGGCCATTCAGGCCTCCAGGAGACCCTAGACCATCTATATCTATGATGCTACATGGCAAGCTTTTTCTAGTTGGTGCTCCAAAGCTAACATTCAACCCTTACAGGCCTCTGTGGCAAACGTTTTGGAATTTTTACAGGTTGATCTGGATAGAGGCCTGTCCCCAACACCCTTCGCTGGCAGGTGGCAGCTATTTCTTTAGTGTTCGCTTGTGGCAAAATGGAATCCTTAACTCAGCTTCCTAAAGTCTGTAGGTTTCTCAAAGGGACAACCAACCTGTGATGACCCGTAGTGTCTCAAAAATTACACAAAAACTAAAACATGAATCAAGATTTTGTAATGCCTTCAACTTAACTTCACTGTTTTATTAGTCACAGTTTAAATTCAAAAAGTAGATAATGAAGCAAAAGGAAACCAAAAACAAACCGCATTGATGAGAGTTCCAAGGCAAACCAAGATAATTAATCACACATTCCAGGAAGATAACCGGGGAGAGTCCATGGGAAGAACACCAACAAAGATAAACCTCATCCAAGGAAAGCACTAATTTGACTCCAGCATCTGTGAACATGCAGTTTCAAACTCTTATACAGAGCTCACAGCTGCAACCCATGAGGAGGATCATGGCCCTCTGGACATCTTTGCTTCAGCAGATGTGGTGTTTTGGCAGACGGGTCCTGCAACAAGTTGTCACGGAATGTGGGGACCAGGACCAGTCTTAACCCTTCTGAGGACAACCTAGCTTTGGTATGTCACACTCCTGACCTGTCGTAGCCTTACAAGGAGAATGGGTGTTGGTTTACCTGAACACCTGTTCTTCTTATAGGCAAGACAGGTCAGCCCCTCCCTGATGGGGTCCTGTGTGAGGGGGAAAAATTGATAACGGTTTCTTTTGATTTTGTTTTTCTCAGACAGTCCTGTCTGTTGTTATGACTTCGCAGAAAGCTGGGAGGAGCTACCCAGAGTGGGTGTAGCTAGGCTAATAAGCCTTTTAGACAGACTCAGTCCAAGCAGCTAGGACAAGAGCAACCCCACTTCTGACCTGTCTTGCCTACAAGGAGAACAGGTGTTCAGGTAAACCAACACCCACTCTGTCCAAAGATTGTTGACCTATTCATGTATAGGCAGGTCATCCTATTTTTAGAAATGATATTCCTGAGTGTCCTCATGGCTTTCCACTCCCCTAGTGTGAATCTGATTTGGAGGTCCTTTTGGACAGCATTGCTTACCATGCCATCTCATTCCTGACCTGGCTTGTTCTATGCTGGAATTAAGACTGCTATTATTACAACACTGTTGAATTTTGAAGGAGAAAGTTAAATATTTCTAATCATGAGAATGCATTGCAAAAGAAGCAGGCCTATTTTTATTTTTCTGTTTGTTGGAATAATACATTGATACTTCTGCTTAAGTTTTTATAATTAAAAGATTTCCATTTGATGTTTAAAAGTGCAGCTTTTCTCTTGATAGATGCACAATTCAAATACATTATGTAAAAGGCACACAGCGCTTACGAAGTTATGTTGAGTGTTAAGTGTTAAGAATGCTGATTATGTCAACAATCAGCTGTAATTCATGATCTAGACGCACAAAGCAAGGTGTTTGTTATGTCTTGGGAAAGGAGGAAAAAGAAATTCGGAAATTTAAGCTTCAGTAGATATAAGAGGGAATTACACAGTCTAGCTGACAGAGGTCTATCAACTGCTTAACCTGACTTCATTCTAATGTCATAATTTTTTTTTTTAACAAGCAGTACTTGGTTGAATGTCTTCAGTAACTTCTGCTGACCTGGAAAGCCCGATAGATACAATAAAGTATAGAACATTTGCTCAACCATAAAAGTTGGGATTCCTGGTCTGCTTCCAATATCCTTGCATTGAGCTATCCATTCTGTCACTTGCAAAACCTGAAGTGTTGATCTTTTTACCAAGTATTATCCATACATATAGAATAGAATAGAATTCTTTATTGGCCTAGTATAATTGGACACACAAGGAATTTGTCATTGGTGCATATGCTCTCAGTGTACATTTAAAAAAATCAAGAGTTTTAGAGACTTTGGGATAAGTGTTAACAATAAAACAAATGGCTCTCTTTTAAAAGACAACTTCATTTTTTCTAATGAAACTTTAAGGGGGACATAGTAAAAGCAGCAACAGTAACAAATACTCTCTGTTCCCCCATGATTGGGCCTGTGATCATAATTTATGGAAGCTTCCTGTATTTTGTTTTCGAAAGTATATTTGATCATTAGATTTAATTAAAGAAGTATCAAAGTGATAGCCTGTTGCTGCAGTTAGGTCATTTGGATTTTTGTGACCCAGGTACATGGATTTAATCGGTGTACCAATAGACTTGTGCAAAGCAGATTTTGCTTCCCTTTTTTTCCTGCCTAACAAAAAAAAGATATAAATAACAGGATAGCCAAGGTCAGTTGGTGTAGCAGTGCAAATAACACCACAGCTTTCACAATTCAAAAAGAGGTGTTTTGTATATATGCTCAAGTATTGTGAGCACACCTTTCAAAAGTTTATATAGGCATAGTTTTCAGTTTAAGGTTTTATCCAGTATTACTTTTATTAATTTATCACCAAATGAGAAAAGACACAGTTTGGCTTGGAAGGATGTAAATGGGTTTTTAAGTCACTTGTTTGTGAGATGGGTGGGTTATACACTTGGCAACTAAATAAATCAAATTTTAACTTTAAAAGAAGCAAGAACATTTAAATAATTATTTTGTTTGATTTTTGTGGCTTAGCACAGAACTGTCATAAACATTATACAAAGCAAATCCCATTAAGGTCAATAGTGCTTTACTCCCAAGAAGTTGTTAGAAGATGAAAATCTCTCCTATTTATTTCTGAAGCCGAATTGCTTGCTGTTGTATTCAGATTAATTCCTTTAAAAGCTGAATGGGCAGAAATTGAGAACCAGTTTATCCTCATTTGTAATCTGTTATCTGCTCACCAAGTAGAAAATTGATCCCTTACAGATTAGTTTATAGTTGCATTCAGTCCAGTGAGAGTTTCTCATATATACTATGACTGAATTACAATCCTTTAGTTTCTTGTTAGTGCTGGCAGCTCTGTTAAATTTCAACCCACCTGAAGAAATTGGGTTAAAATGAGAATTATAGGTAATAAATCATATAGATTGAATGAGCTTCATCAGATAGGTACTCTAACAATTTTATCTAATGTTCCATTTAACCACGTTATTGAAATAAAGGCTTTAAAAATTAAAAAAGATGTCAAAAATCAGGAAGAGAAAAAGAATGGATTTTTCCACTCTTAAAGATTGTACTCTTTTATACAGTGAATATTCTAGGATTCTGTGAGACATTCATTATTTAGTTCTTGACTGACTTGTTATAAAATATGTAGATTAGATTAATGTTGAAGTTTATACCACATAGTTTGGGTGCAAACTGGAATTCTTCCCACTTCTACATGCAGTGGAAGAAATGTTCCCATTACAAGAGGTGTGTGTGTGTGGATCTCAAATTTTCTCTCATATTCTAATCTTAAAATGGTTTTGGAAAGCCCCTGGCTTTTCTTAAAATAAAACCAAAATAAAAGTTATGAAAAAACTAAAATTACTCTGTCCTCTGGTCATATAGAAAACCACTGTTTTGAAACTTTTAAGTGAGGCAATACAACAAGCAACACTGAGTCTAGTGTTTTATCAAAGGATAAGATTGTTTCTGACGTGCTTATATGCCCCAGTTTAGAGGTATCAATATAGGTTTCTTTTTTATGATTTTCCTGTTTGGACATGGTCAAGGAACAGTGAGCTTCTCCTTCAGCAGGTCCTCGCCCATCTTCTCTAGATAAGCGTTTCTACAATGTCAGCGCAGCTCTGGACAATGCCCTGGCAGTGCCTTCTGTTGACATTCCGGTTCTGGCCTCGTTCTCATCTTCTGGCACTCTCATGGAGCCAGAAGATATCCTGAAACTGGATGATAAACGTTCCGAACAGACCCTCAAGCGCAATCACCAGGCTGCTGCTTGGGCTGTTCAGGCTTCAACAGCAGCATCCTTCTTCATCAGGGCATCCATACAGTGGCTGCGCCAACTCCAGAATAAATTGCCTGCTTCTGACCTTCGGTCTCACCAAGACCTCAATAAGATTGTTGCAGCGGCGGAATTCACTGCAGATGCCACTCTCAATTCCGCCAAATTTGCATCCAAGGCCATGGCATCTTCTGTAGCAGCCAGAAGACTTTTATGGCTCCGAAATTGGCAGGCGGAGTTATGCCGAAAATGGAAGCTGGCTTCAGTTCCATTCACAGGCAATAAGCTTTTTGGCGATGCTCTGGAACCTTATCGAAACCAGAGGTAAACGTAAAATTCTCTCTTCCTCTGGGAAAAAAAGCTGACTATTGCCCTGCTCCTTATTGCCCTCCTGCCTTCCGAGCAGAAACCTCATCTCGCTTCCCTTCTCACAGGCCACACTCCCAACGCCAAGACCAACGGGCAGAAACATCTGGCAGGCAACAATCTTCTACTGGTAAATGGCCCTTTCATGTGGAAGGGATCATTCCTTCCGTCACTGTAAGTAATCCCTCGTTCTCCCCACCCATCAGAGGTCGCCTAGCCTCTTTGCCTCCATATGGGAGGAGTCAACGACGGATGCCTGGGTGCTCAGCACTATTAGGTCAGGGTTACAATTGGACTTCCTAACCCCACCCCTCAAATTTTTTTTGATCTGTCCTGTGTCTCGGGACATTTCCAGGCAAGCCCTTATGAATCAGGCCATTCAGCACCTTCTTGAAATCAGGGCTATTCAACCTGTTCTCCTGTCTCAACGGGGACGTGGGCTTTACTCTCACCTTTTCATTGTTCCCAAAGCCTCAGGGAGGTGGCAAGCCATCCTTAATCTAAAATTTCTCAACTAATTTGTAAAATACAGGCAATTTAAAATGCAGACTCTGCATTCTATTTTAGAGAGTGTTCAGGAGGGCGATCTCCTCTCTTCCATTGATCTCATTGAGGCTTACCTCTACATTCCAATTTGGCCTCATCATCGCCAGTTTCTCCGTTTCTGTTATCAGAATACCCATTACCAGTATCAAGCACTTCCCTTCGGCCTCTCATCAGCTCCAAGGGTCTTCACAAAGGTTCTGGCAGCATTGGTGGCATCTCTGTGTTCTATTCCAGTGAGGATCCAATGCTACTTGGACAACATTTTGATTCCTCTTCCATCCTTGCGGCCCATCGAGATCTGCAAATTACCCTATCATGTCTCCAGAGCCATGGATTTTCCATCAACACCAAAAAGAACCAGCTCTCTCCTACAACCAAATTGCAACACTTGGGAGCACTCATCGATACCATGTCGTGCCAGGTTTTCCTGTCCCCGGCTCGTGGAAAGAGCCTTGCAGAGATCATCAGCCAGATCCAGCAACATCAAATTGTTCCCCTGTCGCTGCTGTCCAAACTTCTGGGGAAGATGGTTTCCTGTATTGGCATCGTCCCGTGGGCTCGGCTCCACTCCCGAGCCCTCCAATGGTTCCTGCTTCCCTACCAATGAGGATGAACCAGCCACTCATCCATCAAGATCCCACTCCCACCACAAATCCGGAGATCTCTCAGTTGGTGGCATTCCCCATATATCTGGAGGGGACTCCTGTTCAGGGACCCCGACAGGCTAGTGATAACCACCAATGCCAGCCTCCTGGGTTGGGGTTCCCATATGCAGGGCCAGATAGCTCAGGGCATTTGGTCCAGGTCAGAGCAGGCCCTTCCCATAAATTGGCTAGAGCTCAGAGCAATTTTTCTGGCTCTCAAGCATTTCAGGCAATAAGTGACCGGCTCTCATGTTCTAGTCCTTACGGACAACATGGCCGCAAAGGCACATGTCAACCAGTAAGGGGGGACGAGGTCCAAAGCTGGGGTTATGGGCAGAGAAACACCTGTTATCGATCTTGGCGGACCACATCTCCAGGGTCAACAACTCCCAGGCCGATTGGTTCAGCAGGAGCTTAGTGACCAGGCAGAATGGTCCATTCTTCTGTCTCTATTCAGGGATCTTTCCTTCAGATTCGGAACACTGGAGGTGGATCTTTTCTCCACTCCTCAAAAGGCCCAAGTCACCAGATTCTTCACCAGGTTTCCTTGCCAGGGAACGGAGGGGACCAATGCTCTTTGGTGCAGATGGCCCAAGGGTCTCCTCTATGCCTTTCCCCTGCTTCGCATCATTCCGGCAGTAATTCAGAAGAATTGGAGGAACGTGCGGAGCTCCTCCTCCTGGTACCCTATTGGCCAAGGAGGCCCTGGTTTGCGGACCTGGTCAACCTATCGGTGCCTTCTCCTTGGAGGATCCTTGCCCATCTAATCTCCCTTCACCAGGGGGCCCTGCTCCACCCAGAGCCCCAGTGGTTCAAGCTGACCATGTGGCACTTGAGTGGCAGCCGCTAGAGGAGGCTGATCTTCCAGAAAGGGTCATCTTCATTATCCTGGCTTCTCACAAACCTTCTACAAGGCACATCTATGTTGCCACCTGGAAGGCTTTTTCCCGATGGCGCCTCAGGGAGGGTCTTTCTCCTGCTTCAGCCCAGTTGGCAGAAGTTGTTAGCTTCCTTCAGCATGGGCTGGAGAAAGGTTTGGCCCCCAACACCTTACGCAAGCAGGTTGCGGCCCTCTCCTCAGTCATTTCATGGGGTTCGCTTCCTTCCTTATCCCATCACACTTCAGTCAGGAGGTTTTTGAAAGGGGCTACCAACCTGCACAGGTATCCTTCCTGGGTTCACAGGTATCCTTCCTGGGACCTTCATGTGGTCCTTAATGCCCTTACAAAGCCCCCCTTTGAACCCCTTAGAACAGTGCCTCTCCGTTTCCTGACTCTGAAGGTAGTGTTCCTTGTTGCCATCACTTCTGCCAGGAGGGTTTTCGAGGTTGCTGCTCTTTCCATCAGACAGGACCTTTGTTCCTTTCACAATGATAGGGTTATTCTCCGTCTGGACCCCTCATTTATTCCGAAGGTTAACACCTGGTTTCACAGGTCTCAGGATATTGTTTTGCTTGACTTCTGTCTTCTCCCGCACCATGACTTAGAGTGGCAGTGGCACACGCTAGATGTAAGAAGGGCTCTTAGAATATACATTAAGTGCATTTCCTCCTTCAGGAAGTCGGAAGCCATGTTTGTTTCCTTTTTCCCTTCTCACTTGGGGCACAAGGCCTCTTCTCCTACTATTAGCAGGTGGGTCAGGTCTTGCATTGAGCAGGCCTACAAAGCTGCAGCCCTTCCAGTTCCCTGTGGTCTGACGGTGCACTCTAGCAGAAATGCGGCCACTTCTGCTGCCTGGGTGACCCAAGCATCCTTTGACGAGATTTGTCATGTGGCCACGTGGACGTCCCTGTCTCCTTTCATCAGACACTACCGTCTGGATGCTTTTGCCTCGGTGACTGCAGCCTTCGGCAGACGGGTACTTCAACAAGTGGTTCCACAGTTGGTGTGATGAGCCAGACGAGGACCCGCCCATGGACATGCAAGCTTTGGTATGTCCCATCCTGGGCTCTCGATGCAGCATGGAGGAGAATGGGCATTGGTAGAAGTTACTGTGAACGCCCTTTCTATCTGTGCTGTGAGAGAGCCCAGCCCCTCCCTTGATTCGTCCGGAGAGGGTAAGACATATTTCTGTATTTATTTTGGGCTTTTAGAGACACCTTTCAGTCTGTCAAGTATCTTCACCAAAGCTGGGGTCTCTCCCGGGGGCTGGCTTTTATATCTTAGTACAGACTCAGCTATGACATCATAGGAAGGAGTCAACCCATCCTGGGCTCTCTCGCAGCATAGAAAGGGTGTTCACAGTAACTTCTACCAACGCCCATTTGTGCTTAGTTTTTATAGCCATAATAATACTCTTTATTTAATACTTTTATTGCTGGGTAAATCCATGTGGTTGAACTCTGTGGTAAATTTCTGAGTGGGCTTGTAGAGACAGCACAATGGACTTAGAAGAGACAGCACTATCCTTGTTAATATAACTGAAATGAGGATAGAGGATGGCTGAGTGAGCTATATGATACTCTAAATCCTGAGAGCAGGAATGTCCAGAGATTTACAGACACAGAGGATTGGAAGGAACCTTGGAGGTCCTTCTAATCCAATCGTCAGCCCAGGCCAGGAATTCTCTACATATGATTCCAGCAAATGGCTTTTGACTCTTTTCTTGAAAACTTCTAGTGAAAGAGAGCAAAAAGGGGAAAAAAGTCATCAGCACAGATCCCATGATTCCAAAGGGCAGATTGTTCCATTAGTTAAGTGCTCTTTTAGTCAGAAAATTACTCCTTGTTTTGACTTTATATCTCCTTCTGTCAGCCTTGGACTGATCGGACCGGAACGTGACCCTCCCATGGACATGCAGGCTTTGGTATGACCCATTCCTGGACTCTCAGCAGTTTGGAAGAGAATGGACGTTGGTATATTTACCTGAGAATGCCCTGTAAGAGAGTCCAGCCCCACCCTGTATAAGTCTGGTCTTGGTGGGGGAGGGTTTTTCTCATTGTTTTATTTTCCAGAGACACGTTATGTCTGTGAAGTTTCTTCACCGAAAAAGCTGGGGAGCCAGAAAGCATGGCTGGCTTTTATACTGTGGCAGACTCAGCTTGATGATGTCAGAGGGAGGAATCTTACCCATTCCTGGACTCTTTTGCAGTGTGTATAGAAAGGGTGTTCTCAGGTAAATATACGAATGCCCATTCTATTGTAACTGAACATAGATTTTTTTAAGAGGCACATTTATAGGCCTTCCCATCTGGATTACTTGTTGCAGAGTTCTGACATTTTTTTCTCAACAGAAAGAAATAGAATCAGATAGAAGGCAGATTTTGGAAAATTATCAGCACTTTGAAAATCAATTCTAACTATTAATTAGACCACATTCCAGAGAGGCAAAAAATAGGTGATTTGAAGAACAATTTCAGGTATGAGAAAGATGTGTCATTGCTGCTAAGCTGCTAAAGTACTGTTCTTTCTTATATCTTTTAAGCAGTCTCCCGGATTTACTCATTCAGATTTGCCAAAATAAAAAATAAAAATCACTCAAGTGTTACT
Source organism: Pseudonaja textilis (assembly GCF_900518735.1). The sequence continues at coordinate 19,902,442 of NW_020769324.1, forward strand.
GCAGATGTTGGTTTTTTGTGCTTTTAATGATGCTTAAAGTTGAAATAAAAGCTTGGCTGGAGACATTAGACTTGTCAATATGCATGCCTGGGAATGCTGTGATTGATTTTAAAGCAATGTAGCTCCAGACCTCTGCATAAGCCTTTCCAAAAAAAGTGTATTTTAACTGAAAATTAGTGTGGTGACTTTACTGGCACAGTGTGTTTGCTTATTTGGGATATACTCATCCAACATTTGATAGCTATCACATTAAGGTTAGTTCTGCATGAAAATAAGATTAGAGAATCAAAACAAGGGATTTCTGGGATTTCCCCCACTGCCTGCATCTACTGTGTTGCAAGGTGCCCTGCTGTATTTATTTAAAGACAGATCTAGACTCAAAAGCACCTAATCAAACTTTTCTAAAATCTATAGTGTGTGTCCTCTGTTTAATCAGGGTCCTCAATACAATAAGAATTAGGCTTGTTTGAGACTTTATCTCATTAGATTCTGGTTAAAGCAAATCTTTTAGGGAATCTCCTTGTTAGACTCATTTCAAAACAGCTTATGATTTATCAAGGTATGGCTTTTCAGTTCTGACAATATCTATTCTTGGCCTTCATAAAACTTGAACTGAAATAAAACAGGATTTGGGACCAAACTTCCAAGCTGACACAGCTGTTTTTTTTTTAAGCTTCATTATAGTGTATTCAGCTCTTCCCTACATATTGTTTTACATTGAACATGTCCACACAGGATAATTTTTCCCTGGTGCAAATTGATATGTTATCCTTCTGATGAAAACAGATACGCTGATCTCCTTTATGAACATCATGCTTGTGTATACTCAGATACAGAGGTTGAAGTCCTATCTCATATATTATCAAAATGCCCACTTTATATACAATTGTGAATAAACCTTATATATCTACCGTTAGAAAGCTTGTTTTTATAATTATAAGATGACATTTCTTCATTGATTTTTAGGTTGGTCTAAGAAGGGTGCAAATTTTTTATCAGGGGAATACTTATAGAAGTTGTCTGAAGTAATCTTCAAATTATGAATTGTTCGAGGCCTTTTTTGTGTGTGAGCCCCTCTTTGTGCTTATGTTCGCATGTGTTTGTGTTTTATCTGGTTATTTGATACATTTTAATGATTGATCTTGGACTGTAAATAAATAAACTAACCATATGTTCTGCCTGAGCCTATGGAACTTCGTTACTTATGGTCTTTGGGGGCAGAGTGACTTAACTACAAGTCATTGTTGCTTAATGACTGCCTCATTTATAACTAATCAACCAGTGCTGAAAAGATAACTTTACATCTTGTCCTCACATTTATAACCATTGCAAGATCCCTCGTGTAAGCAGGATCTGCAACCTTCACTACAAGTGGCCATTTATGACCATTACAGTGTTCCACAGTCATTTAATCACAATTTGTCCATTTCACAGCCAGTTTCTGACAGTCAATTGAGGAGTGGCAGTAAAGTAAATAGTTGAAAATGAAATGATGTCTCACTTAACAACTGTGTCACTTAGTTGGGAATTGCCAGTCCTAATGTCTACCTATATGCTTCTGAGCGAGGGTTCTCATCCAGTTGAATATGTAGCAAGTAGAGGAAGCATTTGGGAACAGAGTAGGCTAATGTTGCAATGCCTATTTTTCTTTTTGGCTTTTAAGTATATCTCCGCCTCCCCCTCAAGCACACATGTTCTAATTTGGAATAAGTTATTGCAGTATGGTTTAGTGGAAGAGGAGAAGATAATTTGAATCAGTCATAAATCCCACCTGATTTCACATCCTATTAGGGTGAAAGATTTGGATCTGATCTGTTCATTCATTCAAAATATCTACAGACCTCTAACATGCTAGACACAAACTGTTTCAATTCCTGTCCTAGGGATGTCTCTACAAGGCATTGCATGTCTAAACAACTAGATATAGAAACAGTTTTTCCCCTCATGACATCATTCTGCTGAATATCTAATTCCCACAGTACTGTCTTATGTCTTAAGTATATTTACCTATGTAGTATGGATGTATTGCTATTATCCTTCTCATCTGATCCACTACCTTCTCTTATGGGCATCATTATTATGTTTATTACTTCATTATTATGATTATTATTACTTTGTTATTTTGCATGTACATGAGAGCTTATGCATCAGACAAATTCCTAAGTGTGTCCAATCACGCTTGGCCAAATAAACCTGCTCTGTCCCTATCCCTATCCCCATCCCATTTCTATCCACACTCACCTCAACCAATGACTGGGCAGCTGACAGCTCTAAAAATTAAAAACAAGCAATTAAAAATATTAACACAATAAAAACACCTTAAAAGTAGATAAGTACAAACAGCAGCCTTGATAACTGATCAACTAATGGTAAAGCCAAGTAATGGAGCCATTAACATATTCTGAGCCCCAGGCTCGAATACATAGGTGTTGTTTTCCCAGTGCTAGAATTGTTTTTTCCCCTCTCCTTTTCATATTGGGAAATTATATAGCATTCAGGTTTCCTATACATTTACTTCAATTACATGGGGATTTTTTGGGGGGGTGGAAAATAGTATCTTTTGTGATTCCAGCTGACTGAACTGCACGTTTCTTCTACTTTTACAGAGCAATATAAATGGACAGCCTTTTAGGGATGTTGTAATTCTAATCTGCCCACAGGGTCCCAAAGGACAAGATAAGTGTAGGGAGGTTCCAGACATACGAAGGCAATATGATTTAACTGGTTTCCCAAGTGCAAAATGAACAAAATGAAACAATAATGACAGCTGCATTTCTGTAAGATTAGAAGTGCAGCTTAGGAGCCAGTCAATACACCTACGATAATGAAACAGATGACAGATATACCTACTAAAGAGGAATAAGGCCTCATTCCTGTCATATCCTTTATCTGTTTCTCCTAGTATTATTATCTCAATCATGTTCAACTAACTAGCTGTTATTGATAGCATGTTATAAATCTGACAAGGGGTAGGGTGCATGCCTAGAAAAATTACCAGACTAAAAATCAATAGTATTGATATCTTTACTTTTTTGTTCATTTATACATGTGATTTTTTAAAATCAAGCGTTATCTTTAAATTTTAGATTTAATCTTCTACTCAACATTTCAAAAACACCTTCTTTGAAAGCTGCTTAAATGAATATAGGTTGCCATCTACTAAGATAGACTGTTAACATTGTTAGAAAGCTCTTACCTTTATGAAGTGGTTCTTAATATGTAAATTGAATCTGCTTGTTGTATATTTGTATATTTAGAATGTATATGTTTCATCTTAATATATTATGTATGCAATTCTCCTCTAAAATTCAACAGACATTTCCCCCCCCACCAAAAAAGTTTTGCTTCCTGAAAAACTTTTGATGATTAAGACCACTCAAAAGAACACAAATATAACTTCAGAATAACTTAAGATATGAAATTAACTTTTAATGACTATAATGTACTTAATTGTATAATGTTTCTGACATACACTGCATGAGTTCAACAGGACAGAAACCGTTTTGCTGCTGATCGTCACTTCTGCTCAGTGTCCAGTGCTTCTAGGTGCAGTGTCCAACAATATTTAGCCAGCATTAATTGATTCCAGTTTTCCTGATACTGTTTTTTTCATTGTGGTGATGTCCTGGTGAAACCTTTCACCATGTTCGTCACTTACTGGTTGCACTTACTGGTCTTTTATGCTTTGTCAACCATCTGAATGTAGTTTGGTGCTCTGTAATTTTCAAATAAATTCCCAACAAAATCCTTGAATGCTTTCCAGGCCATTTCTATCGATCATTAAGAGATCTTCAAATCTTTTATTACTGATGGTCTATGGACCACCTAACCAACAAAATACCTTCCTCAATCTTGGCATCAGTTATTCCTAGAAACTTCTATCTCAAACAATGAAAACCTTCATCTTCCTTGTTCATTGCTTTCATAAAATTTTTCACCAATCTGAGTTTTTATGTGAAGTGGAAGTAAAAATATCTTTGTCGGGTCAGCTAGTGGTTCATGTCCATATTTTTCAGCTGGAATCAAATTCTTTTGGAGTGACCATTTTTTTTTAATACAATGCAAATCTCTTCCAAAGCTATCCAGACCACTACTTTTAGATTTCCACAGATATTCCAGTTGTGCTTGGTATACTGGATGTGCTTCTACAGCAGATTCATGTTTTGTTAGGTTTCTTTCATTTTATTTTATTGTCACATGTGCAGACTAGTTAATTCTTACTTATGTATGTATGCTATGTAGTTTTGTTAGCTCTATAATATATATAATATAATATAATATAATATAATATAATATAATATAATTTATAATAATATTATATTATATTATATTATATTATATTATATTATATTATTATTATAATATAGCCCTTTGATTCAGTGGTACACGACAAACTACTCCTAAAACTAAAATCTTATGGTATCTCTGGACACCTGCATAACTGGATAGAAGAATTCCTGTTAAACAGACAGCAAATGGTCAAAATTGGGAGCATCCTATCAAATTCTGTACCTGTCAGTAGTGGTGTCCCCCAAGGCAGTGTTCTAGGAACAACTCTCTTCATACTCTACATAAATGACCTCTGTGATCATATTAAGAGCAACTGTGTTCTCTTCGCTGATGATGTAAAGCTATTCAACACCACAGACAATACTGCTACCCTTCAAAAAGACCTTGACTATGTATCAGAATGGCCAAACAAATGGCAACTTCAAATCTCAACAAATAAATGCTCTGTCCTACATATTGGCAAAAAAAAAATCAGAAAATAAAATACAGACTGAATAGTAAAGACCTTGTTGATGATCCAAACTTTGTCAAGGATCTTGGAGTACTCATCTCTAATGATCTAAGTGCTAGAGCCCACTGTAACTACATAGCCAAAAAGGCGTTAAGAGTTGTTAACCTAATCTTATGTAGCTTTTTCTCTGGTAATATTACACTAATAACTAGAGCAACATTTGCTAGACCAATATTCGAATACAGCTCATCAGTCTGGAACTCGCATTACATATCTGATATTAACACAGTTGAGAAAGTCCAGAAATATTTCACAGGAAGAGTTCTCCACTCGGTGAAATAAAGTTGCATTTGACTTCATGTAGCTGTATCATATTCCATTTATAGTCAACTACTACTCTAATAATGTATTACAATACTATTACTAACAACCTAGATATCCTATATATGCTCATTTGAGTTTTAAAAAAGCGCTTTGCATATTTATAAAGATAATTTACAATTTTATTTGTCTCATCTAATGTATAATTTTGTGTGTTCTGTAAATCTGATAAAACATTCCCTCCACCTTCTTATCCAAATGTCTAATAAAAAGGTATTGTTTTCAAGGTTTTTTTTTTTACAGATGATCTCTTTATAATCTGCTGCAGTGTTTTTCCAGGTGTCAGTGTCAGACTAATCTGTAGTCGCTGGATCTTCCTTCCTCCCTTCTTGAAGACAGTGATAATGTTTGTTTTCCTTCAGTCATTTGGCATATCACAAACATTCCAGAATTTCTCAGATAATATATAAAGCCACATCATCATCAGCTAGCTTCTTCAGAATCCTAAGCTGCAATTTTTGTATTTGTTTGGTCTATATAAAGGCTTCAAAATACAGACATATCCTACAACCACATCTCTACAGTTTTAAGCTTCAATCTTGCCTCTTTTTTCCTACTCCTGTAGAGCACAGTTCATTTTTTTTTGTTTGAGAAGGCTGAACCAAAGTATGAATTGAGTATTTTTTTTTTTGTTGCGTAGCTATTTTAATTTCCTTTCATTTTAAATGTAACTAAATAAACTTTTTTTCGTTATTTTAGCATCTTTTGCTAACCTTAGCTGATTCTTAGTTTTGCCAACTCTACATTTCCAGACTTTTTATTTTTTTTCTGTTTCCATTTACTAAATGTCACATTTAATTTTCGGATCTCCATTAAGCTTTTTGTTCACTCACAAGACTTACTCTCCTGTTTATATTGTTCCCTTTACTAAAATATTTTGGAATTTTGCTTTGAACATCTCCTTTACTAGGAATTCCAAACCATAACTGTTTCAATTTTTCTACTAGCTATCTCCTTCAGTGGGATTCTATGTATCACTGGTATGAAATCAGTACAATCTGCTTTTTTGAAGTCCAGGATACATGTTTGATTATTTTATTTTATTTTTATTTTATTTTATTATTTTATTTGTCAATCGCTTACAAGATAATAGGTATACGTATAAACATGAGTAAGAATACAGGAAATGGGTACAAATAAAGGGGAATAATAGGATAGGGACGGGAGGCACGGTGAGAGTTTGCCCACTTTTCCCTATAAAAACAGGATTCTATTCAGTCCCTCCCCCACCCCAACCTCCCAATGTTTCTGCTAAGAATTGATATCAAATCAAAAGATATCTAGCCTGCTTTCTTCTCTCTTGAAGGAGTTGACAGCAAAATGCATTGGGAATTTCCTGGAAGGAACATGCTTGGTAGCATTTAGTTTAGAAAGATCTACAATTCAACCACATCTCCTGAATTGGTTGGGTGATAAGAGACATTATTTTTGCCCACATGCTTTCTATTATATTGCCAAGTTTATTTATTTGTTTACTGGGTAGGAATGGTTATTTTAACATAGCATATAACATCTTGCTTTCTGTTGCTTTTGTTTCTTTTGAACAACTTATATATTTTAAATGCTATGTTCCACTCATAGAAGTAATCATTTCATGTATCTGTTACATCTAGACAATTATATATTCATTTCTGAACTAAGACCTCAGGTTCATCTTTGTTTCCCATAAGTTGACTATTAGTGGATAGGTAACAAAGGCTTTGAATTCTAGAAATCATTTCTTTTTCTAATTGGCAACACTCACTAGTTTATATGATGCACAATCTCAGACTGGGGTTTTTTTTTTTTTTCTTTCCATCTGTCTGCCCCCTCCCCATCACATATCACTTTGAAGTTCTCCTAATCAAGATTATAATGAAGGCAGCATTCCAACTGAGAGGTAATGATTTATAGACCACTCTCTAAGCTTCTACATTACACCATAAGTATCTCTAGTTCTTTTTTTAGTCCTGTCTTTCAACAAAAGTCCTCAAGGTTCTATTCAATCAATATCTTACAATTACAGTACATCCAGATTGATTGAACATCAACTTTCTCAAACACCATGACACATTTCCATAATATTCACATTTTTGTGTACTCAGCTTCCTTCCTCCCTCTGTAGGAGAAATTATTACACATAATTCATATAAAAATGTAGAGCAAATGAATTCCTCCTCCACTCTTATATAATATATAGGAAAGCACAAAAGACTTATTTTTGTGTGGGTGAATGAGGTTCCAATGAGAGCATTTGATCACAACACCTCCAATTGTGTGCATTTGTCACTGTATTCTTAAAAAGTTTTTTTTTATATGATGAACAGATAAAGTAGTGGGATGAAGTTCTCCTCCTCTGCTGCCTTGGGCTGCATGCATTCAGATTCTTATCACAGTCTAATTTTGAGTCAGGGTGCTAAGGATAATTGAGGAATATAATATTTGTGAATTCTTGTGGGAATTAAACTTCTCTGCACATATAATTATGCTTTAGATCTCACACTTCTCACTTTTGTGACACACTTCTAAAAGTTTTATTACTCTATTATCATATAAAATGCTAAGTGGAATTACACAAAATATGTTTATATAATTTATATATATGTGGAGATATACTGTCATCGTCATCATCATTTTAGCCATTGTCTATCCTTCTCACTTCCTCATGTTTCCCATCAGTACGGTCCTGAGTTTTATTTAGCCAATTGGGCCTGCATACTCTATAATATATCTTCTACACACATAAATGGGCATACATATATATCTATAGATTCACACATTCTGAATGTATATGAATGTATATGTACATTTTGTGGGAATATGGAGAATGCATGTATGTACGTATGTGTGTCTATGTATATATATGTATACGTGTGTGTGTGTGT
>NW_020769324.1:19910437-19955874 GCF_900518735.1 Pseudonaja textilis
CTAGTAAATATATAATGGCATTTATCCAGTTTGGCCATAGAGAATTGTTATTTTCTGGAATAAAGAGCTGAGTTTTTCTGTAAGTAGTAAGTAGGTGGTGACACTGCTGGTTATTTTTAGAAATGTCGAGGACTTTATTAGGTAGTCACAGTTTAGGTTAAGTTGCTTCATTACTATAGCTTATTCTAAGAATCTGCAGTCTGCGTGTTCCTTTCATCTTTTCTTCAGTTAACTGAAGTTCAGTTTGCAGGCATCATGAATGCATGTTCTGTGTGTGTTCATTTAAAAGGAAACCTGCCAGTTTGTTTAATAAAATATAGATTTACAAATTTAACTTGCGTAAATATAATGTTTGAACATACAGAGTCCCTAGTTAGATATATTAAGGCAGTGAATAGTAACCTATTGTACTCTGGTTTAAAATCTCACTTAAATCACCTAAGAGTAGAAAATATCAATTTTGTAGTTATTTTTAGGTGAGGTTGTTTCTTATATATTTGGCTTAAAGGGTGGTGGTAGGTGCTTATTTTTCAGACCAGAGTGATTTTTTTTTAAAAAGAAAAGAAATGATGTCCATCACGAAATGCTTCCCTTTCTGGAAACAGGAAGCTCTGCAAACCTCGTAAGGAAGCCTGGTCTTTATGATTTCTAGATCTGTCTATTGGCAGTAAATTTCAGATAAACATCCTGAGGGTAGTATGGTTATCTCAGGCTAACAAAAATGTGGTTCCCCATCCTATGTTCATTCTGTGTTTGTTATAGCTTGAATTTATCATCTTGTTTCAGTTACTGAAAATTCTAAAGCTTAATTTTCTTCTGTGCAAAATGCATTATTTATAGAAGAATTTGTGAAAAATATTGAGACACACAAACAGAAACATATATTATACAACTTTGGTCCAGCTTGTGGAAGAGTTGTATAATTTTCAAGAATTAACAAAACAATTCCTGACAGTTTAAAAATATAATCAATTTTTAATTAATAATTCAAAGGAGAATGATGACAGGAAAATCATTCATGGTCTATTCTGTTGTTTCCTTCTAGATTAATTTGTTAGTTTTAGGCAAAAACTTGTTGAGTATTCTTTTCTTAGGTGCTGAGAATTATAGCAATAACAAGCTCAGTAATATGCATTAAATGGGATAATGCAACAGGAAATCCAGAGGATTTAAGTCTCACATCTCACTGGATGTTTAGTATCTGCCTAGAAAATGGAAGTGCAGAACCTTCTGCCCTACTAAGAAAATGTTAAAAGTCAAATAATAATCATTCCTTGTTAAGAGCAGCATACAATGTATACAATGTTCCATAGGGTGTATGTTCCATAGGATATGAATATAATGTGTTAAAGGGTATGAAGCCACAAATGTTGGAAGAAAAAAAGTAGAAATGATAGGTGGTTGACAAAAGCTATGCTGGCTAGCTTGGCAATTTCACAAGTTCATGTCCAGGAGCATATTTCTAAATATGGTCTCTCTTGAGTTGTATTTTGCCTACTTTTCCTGACATTTGTACAGTGGGAAGAGAAAGTTAAGCTGCCAAACGCCTTTATTTTGGAGGTTCAGTTTGGTTTAGTTTATAACAATCATAAAAATAAATTTAAAATTAAAACATATAATTCTCAGTATTAGGTTGTATAAATGAACAATAGTATTCAAAACTGTGAAGTCTATATATGGCTAATTAAAAATAGAATAAAACTAACAATAAGTAATCAGGTTCTTTGTGCAAAATGATACCTAAAAGCTACTTTATTGATATGTCATGACAGATACTATAGATAACAAAATTGTATGTAGCTAAGATTGAATCATATTAATTTGAGATAATAGCTGAAGATAAAATAAATCTGAGATAGCAGGATATTTGTCTAACTGTTGAGATGACATCTCATGTGAAACAACATAATAAGTAGAGTACAATACAACATATCTCAATATCTTGATTGCTCCTGTGCCACAGCTGATATTGGTTGTATTGAAGATTTAAGACATTTTTTTCAGCATGTGATCTACTATTGAACTATCTACTGCTAAATGCAAGGATCTTCAAATTCAGTTTCATACATGTCAAGAGTTTGAGCTACCCAGCTTTGAAATACCAGTTTGGAAGAGGAGACAGTAAGCACCTTTTCATTTGCAGAGGATTATAAGTCTACACACTTAGATCAAATCCTGCTTCATAACTGATGAACTAGAGTTCCCAGGTCCTTAAATCAATCTCAGCAAATTTCTGACATAGAGTTCCTTGATAAAATAACCAAAAGGTTATTTTACTATGTGTGCTGCTGTACTATAAATACTCAAAGATCTGCTAATAAAAAGTTGCTGAAGAGTGTGCAGTTCATCATCTAAAGCTTGTGCTACATAATGCTATGCAACTCCCTCCCCCAATTGTTCTGTAGCTGTGGCAAAAAGCCAGTGCAGTTGCTTGAATGCAGACTGTGTTGTCTTTCCTTCCCTCTGAGGCATTCTGAGCAGAATGGAGGTCACTGACACAGTAACTTGCAAATCGCATTGCAGAGGGAGGTAGATGGTTGCATTCATTTTCTGAGATTTGTTTTCTTATAAACACTCTTAATTGGTTTCAAATTTATACAGCAGAGGCAAAAATGAAAACTGCATGATAATTAATATATTACTAAACATTTTAATAAGATTCCTATGATATGAGGATGCTTATCTTTATTTGAATATTGTGGGTAATTAGAGTAACAGTGTAAGTGTGTCTTAATTTTTCCCATGTGTCTTAATTTTCCCCCATGTTTGTCTCATCAACCTGTCATTTATTCTTGCATCTGCTGTAGATGGAAAAGTATTGGGAATAACATCTGTTAAAAGTATACAAACATTGCTTTTTAAAATTATTTTTTCCTTTTGGTTATCTACTTTTTACTATTGTTCGTTTTAATTTGTATGTGCTAAAACTGATTCCACCATTTTGATGCCCTATAAAGTAAATCTTTCCACAGCAGCTGGATACTCATAAAAAGATATGGCTGATTCAGTGGATTGTGTACCAATCTTAAATTCTTATTTATTTATTCAATTTCCACATTTCTTATCTGTTGCATTCCAGGCAATTTCCAGTGGCTTACACAGATGATAAAATCAAATAAAACATCCATAGTAACATCCATAAAACTAGTAAAAACAACTTTACCCAAACTTAAAGTTACACACAATTAAAACAGAGCATAAAGATAGACTAATAAAATCAAAGAAAGATTCTCTGGAACAACATATTTTTTAAAAAATTGGAAATCTTCTCCTGTGTTCTGAAGACTTCTTTCAGTCATATCAACAATAAAATACATTTTGTCATAGACCAACATAAAATAGAAACAAGATAAATTACATCCATTTCCAGGTCCAATCCACTGTACTTCAGAGACCTCATAAATATTGTAATAATTTTATTTGTGCTAAAGATGTAATTAAGCACATATTATATGAAGTAATTCCTGCTTTCAGCCTTTTGAGTTCTGACATATCAAGGATCAACCTGATTTGAGGATCTGTAGTTTGTTTACATTTGACATAGCCTGTGCTTAGAAGAATACAAAGTTTCATGTGTTAATGTGTTTTTTGGGAGGTAAGGATAGTCTCTATAGTCGAAACAGATTAGGATTCTAATATCTGCCCTTAAAAAAAAGCTGTTAGGGTTTTCCTCCCTCTCCCAGTTTCTAGTTTGAAATATTGGATCAAAGAAAATAAAGCTTTACAAAAGAAGCCACATACGTTTGTGTGTTTCACTTTATTAAATGGATTATTGCTTTTCAGTTATGTACTAATAAGCATCTAAATGAGAGTTTAACCCTGCCTTTTTCCTTTTCTTTCTTTTATGGAGAACTGGACATTTTTATCCTTTAAAATAGTGACTATTGGGAGCCTTATGTTCCTTTTAAATCTTTATACATAGCTTGGTACTGGATATTTAAAGAAAAAGCAGAGAAAGATATTAGCTTGCAGCTGAAGGTATTTCCAGTCAATTCTTACTGGCTGAGCCAGAGGGAGGTTCTCAGTTGACTAATATGATGACATTACAGTATAGAGACCAGAAGAGAATCAGGTTAAGTTTATCTTTTGCAACTTGCCTCTGAATAGATTACAATATGCCTCATACTTGTTCATTAATATTGTAACTATATTTTGCTTTTAGACCTTGGATTAAACTATCAGACGGCAATGAACACTGGGTAGATTCCAATTCAAATCAATCCATTTATAGTTTAGTTCAAAGTTTATAGTTAAACACATAAGGCAAAACCAATAAAAATAAAACAATGTTCCATGCTTCATAATTCTGAGACTGAACAGTGCTAATAAAAGACAGTACAGTAATTATCATTAGAGTATCTATTGAATTTCATTTAGATGGTATATGGTACAATTGAATTTCTTTCAATTTATAATTACATTACAACAGTTATTAGTGTTAGGACACAAATCTGACTATCTGCTAACAAATATAATTACATTCATAATTTAATTATATTTGTTAGCAGATAAATAGTTGGATTTGTGTCCTAATTGTTGTAAAGTAATTGTTGGGTTGCATGTTTAATTATTTCTCATAAGTGAAATAATTAAATAATCAGCAGCTCATGCACAAAGTCCATTTATTTTAGATATGATTTGAGCACTTCCCAGTTTTTCACATTGACATTCAAGATATTTGAAATGGTATCTTTTAATGGACTGTACATATTGTTAAGAATAAATACAAAATATTAAAAATTAATTGTGTTTTTTATAGTGACCCAGTTTTATTTTGATTTCAATAAGAACGCATCTCACATGATTTATTTTTTTCATAGATGAAGGAATTATTATTGATAGTATTTACCTACTAAGGTTTATAACTTTTTGGTAAACCTTGTGAAGTCCAGACAAGAAGCACACACAGATAAACTAATTCCACTTTATTGCAAAATCATATTAAGATAATCTTGCAAGTCTGAAAGTACACCCCCTTAGTCACCTTTACAAACCAAGAAATTAGAGATTCCTTCTGAGTTATTTTGTCACACCCACATTTCTTCTATAGGTTAACCCTCCTCTTTTCCTCTCGGTGTAACACTTTCCCTTGCCTCACATGGTCAGTCTTACATACCATTACTAAATTTTGATATTTGAAAAAATTACATCTGCTAATTAAAGATTATCCATCCTAAAAGTGAATGGTAAAAATACAAGCTCACTAAAGCATTTTGTGTAGACACAGAATTTTACTGAATTCTAATAAGTCTGAAGTCTCACATTTCAATCCATGTATGATCTGGGTTTATCAGATTCCACATGAAAATTAGATTTAAGAAGCATTTTTGTTTCTGTACTGATTTCTGGTATCCTATTAGTTGTGGAGCTGAGCTTGTTCTCTACTTCCATTCCCCTTATACTTGTTTAGGATGGAGTTTAGGCTGGACTGGTGAAGTCTTTGTTGAATGCTTAGAAATGAAAAGATAATAGAATAACTGCAAATCCCTTGCATGCCCACAATTTTGTCTGTTAGACATTATCCCATTACCATGCATATAAGGACTAGGCTTTTCTAATATTGCATACTTGAAAAGTATGTTTCAATTCTTTTTTTTAAATGCCATTTTAAATATTTTTATTTCTATTACACCAGAACAAGGCCTACAAGAATGAATAGAGAATCATATCAAGCCTATGGCCATCCAGTGTGATATTTCTGTAGAAAACCAAATCAAACCAAACCGGAAATGGCAAAAGTATTTATCAGTCAGAATTTTTGCACTCTATTTTGAAAGTACTGCATAGAATTTTTGAATTTCTGTTGACAACTGACTTATTGAGAATATTTCACTGTCTCTGGTGCTCTTGCATCACATAGTCCTGTGACTATGTCTGGCCTGGTATAAATGTTACCCTTGACAGCTCTTTAAGATGCTCAGCTGGTTTTGAAATAGCACTTTGCTTAAGCAGATTTCACGCAGATGTCTTTCTCTGTAGGGATGCTTCTGTTTAGGAAGCTCCACATGTTAGAGATTTACATAGAACTGTTTGTTCCCCAGTTAACCATGGATGAAAATGTTGTAAACATGATCTTTGAAGATAAACAGCTTTTACTAAAAAAAAAAATTGAATTCCCTTTTCACATCTACAGAGCTGTCCACACTTTTTGTGCTATCCTATTAAAAGATAAGCCTAAGAGTTATCAGGAAATGGCATGTCCTCTTTTCAACTTTTTCAGCCGGAAACAGTGCTTCAATTATTCCAAGTTACATTGTTGTTTCTTATCCCATAATAAATCTCTTCGTCCCAGGGTTTGATTTCAGCTGTAATTCTTTCTCTGTGCCTACTATTTTCAATGAAAAGAAACTTTTCTTTGGCATCAATATTTTTTAATTCCCACCGTTGTAACTAGTAGGCATGTGATGAAGGGGTGCAGTTGTGATTATGGCTAAAGCACAACATCCTATTAAAGCCCCTTCCTCTGCATTCCAGAAAGCCCAGCCCTCCTCATGAATAACCATTTCACTTATAGATTATGTTTGCCTTCCCTATAGAAAGAAATATTATAATAGAATTAGATTTTTCACTTATTCTCAGAGCAGTGATGCTGATTTTAATCAAAGTCTTGTACATGTCAAGTTCCTGTACACTCATATTTAACAGAACAATTGAATCCACACATAACTCTAAAGCAGTGGTTTTGGTAAGAATAATTTGTGGACTATGATGAGGTTATGAGCTGTTAACAGTTGGCCTTTTTATAAATCATGATGGATGGACACATTCACTAGTTAATCTGACTAAAAGTACCAAAAAAACTGATGCATTACTACTTGAATTCTATTCTTATAGTCTACTAAGTAACTGTGGTTCCTGTCCTTCTTTCCTATTGAATCTAAGTATGGCTATCCTTATATGATTGCCGAATTGATTTTGTAGTTATGGTTTGATTGATACTCTGTTTACATCTGTGTTAAGAGTAACACCAAAATAAACATATTCACACTGAAAAAGTGCAAGAGATAAACTGGTGCAATTACTTGTACTATTTGTTGGAAACAAATGGCATTAAATGGTTGACTAAAGCAAAAGGCTTTTTAGATATTAATCCTATTTCAGTACCATATCCACCTTTAGGACACTGTGAGGGTTCATTAGGAAAGAGATAAAGATTTTCTCTTTTTTTCACTTGTTAAGGTATAGAGACAGAATGCTGTGGGTTGCATTTATAATATTAGGAATTTCAGAAGAATATACAGGCATGTAGATTCCCTTTAGATTCATCTAAAGGCACCCAATCTAGTGCTTTCAAGATGTGTTGGATTTCCCACAGTGGGCATCATATAAACTTATACTAACTCTGTTTCACTCACAGACCTCTATAAACCAAGGATCATACAAGAACTATCAAATGGTATCTAATAAAAGGTATTTGTTGTGGTTAGAGATTATGGAGCTTGGTCCAACTTATTCCTAAGGCACCAGATAGGGGGAGAGTGTACTATAATCCTTTGGTCAATTTTGAGGGAACAGTTCCAGTTTTATAAAAGTATAAATTGTAATGCTGTTATTAGCCTTATATTTATTTCTGTTCAGCATCCTAACATGCTCCAGAGGTTCTATTATAATACTTTATTTCTACTTCAGTGACAAAAAATTCAAACCCTTCTCCTTCACACTGTGACGAGGGTCCAGGAATGGGTTAGACTCTTCCCTCTGATGTCATTGAGCTGAGTCTGCCACAGTATAAAAAGTCAGCCTCTTAACCCTTCTAAATTAATGGGAAAATCTATGCTTACTCATTAGATAACAACCTGATTATATCATTATCTTTGTAACATATTGATCTTTAAAATGGACAATAAAACTTGGAAAGCTTTTCAGCAGAATTACATTCACACAGCTTGCCAAATGATTGAATAAAACTTGTCAGATGATTATATGATCACAATCTTATAGTTTGTAGTGATGCTTGAATGTAAGTATGTCAAAAGAGTTGTAAGTGATGTTACCTTTCTGTACTTATTTCCCTGCCTCCTGTTTCTGCAAAATTCAGAGATATTCTCAATTTAGAATTAATTTAGAAGGATTTGTTTCTGGGGAGACAAATGTGAAATGACATGACAGAGATTTTCTGTAGAACGTTCCATTGAAATGCTTTGGCTTGGCTGGAAGTTTTATTCTGAGAGATAAAAGTGCTTACTTTTCTTTTTTTTTAAGATAATCCTGCAATTTAATGTGCATATATGACCTTTGTGGAATGTGCCCTCTATGCAAAACAAACAAATAAGCAAAACAAAAACCCAAGTGTATTTCAACATGCTCTAAATCCCTATTTTTCAAACTTGGCAACTCTAAGATCTTTGGACTTGCTGGCTGGGGAATTTTGGGAACACAACTTAAAATTACCAAATTTGAAAAACACTGCTTTAAATCTATCTGATGTATATCCAGCTTAAAGGGGAGCTCTCAAACATGTTTAATATTGATTATTTAAAAAAATCCCAATAGAATGAAGGTTAGTGAGTTTTAACACTTATATAAAATTATGTAAAATAAATACATAAAATTTGCTGCAAAGTCCTTGTCACAGACTTCAAACAGACACTGGCTGCAATTTGCCAGCATTCTATGTCACAACCGTGTTTTAAAAACCAAATTAGTTTGGTTCATTCAACATGCTTAGCTGAGAACGTTGGTTTAGTATAATGTTATTATACATAGACCACACAGAATGGGCTTTGCAATGATTCTGTCTTTGAAATCAACTGGAAATTTCTTCACAGGATTTCAAAAACAAACTTTCAAATCCAGTGCAGGTGTAGAGGAATATTTCTGCCAGTTCTCCTAATCCAACTGCTGTTCTTTTTCTGTTTCTTCCCACTCTCACTCTATCATATACACACATTCTTAAACTAATCTTCTGTTTGTTTGTCTAAATCTGAGATTTAGGTTGGTTTTGCTTTTATTGTACTCAGTAAATACACTATGCATATTACTATTTTTGCACTGAAGGTTTACAGATTTTATCAGTGGCAGTATATGCTATTCAGAATGATAGGAAGATGTTAACTTTTTTTGTGCAGTTGATCCCTTATGAAAGGGATCATTTGAATCAGTAATTATCCCATAGTAGCTTAAATTAAACATTCAAAGGGGTCCTTGATAAAGCATGTTAGTTTTAGGAGAGCACTCCTCTGAAACGTTGAGTTAGTTGTGTCTTTTGTAAGGTGTGGTTCTGTTGCTTAAAGGGTTTTTCCATTGTAAGTTCAAATTATTCTTGACTTATGATAGCAATTAGAACTGGAATTTCCATATCTAAGTGATGTGGTCATAAAATGCAAAGTCAGGTGATTGCATTGCTTAGTAATGGGAATCACAACAGTTCCAGCATAATAACCTTAGGACCTCATAGTTTAGGGAGGCAGGGTGTGCTTGGATGCCACAGAGCATGGAGGTATGCTGCAGACAGGCACTATGCAGCATAGCCAGGCTGGCAGAGGCCATGAGTGAGATCTTCTAACTGAGGGCCAGTGGGGTCCATGATTGATGGGAGCCGTGAGCCCTAGGAGCGCTAAGATGTGTGGGCGGGCAGGGATGCTACAGCATTTGAAAGATCCCTGGACTTTGTATTCCACAACAAGCATCCTCAGAAGAAAAAGCAGCAGGAGCAACTTTCAACCTTCCCTGTTGGCTTCCCCATAAACTTTGCATGGGGAAAACTGGCAAATTATGATCATGTGATCGCAGCTTCCTGTGATGTTGTAATTAAGAATTTGGCACTGGGGTTCCAGATGATCATAGGGATGCTGTGACTCCTGCAACTCTGTGGACCAGTCATAAGTTCTTCTCATTTAAGCTCTATTGTAATTTTGAACAGTTGCTGAATGAGTGGTTGTAAGTCAAGGACTTTATGCCAATAATAGTATGTTACTGATTTGTACATTTTGTAATCTTATCTGGTGGTGATTGAACACATTCTTACCATTTAATATGGGTGACATGCTTTATAAATTACATTGGCGGATAAACGTTTGTGTAGTCATTGTAAAGTCATTGTATTAAAAAATAAAACTGTATATCCAAGACAATGGCTGCAACTAGTTAGGTAGTTCTGATGCCATTTTTCAAAAGTGAATGATTGGCCACTGCTGTTGAATTTATGTGCATAAGAGTTGACTAGGGGTACTTTATAAAATACAAAAGTGATGAAACACTAATTTAAATTGAAATCATACAGAAGGCTGTAAACTTATTATGCTATTGACATGTTAATATATTTAAACATTTCAAAAGTTCTCTTAACTAAAGTACAAATGGTAAGTCCCAAATAGGTGGACTGATAACCTCGTGGAAGACCTTAACTAGATCACGCACCAACAATTCTAATAAGAAGTTTACTTTCCAGAATAGTGAACTATGATTCTGGGATTCCCTAAAAATGGCTTGAATTCAATAAATATTTTCCTATTTATGTTTTCTACATTTCTCATAGAAGAAAGCCATATGGTATGACTAACCAAGAATTAAAACCATGTTTTGTTCTTCCTCTGTTTTGAAATAATAGCTTTAATGTAGTCATGTTCAAGCAAGGTGCCCTCTAGATATATGGATATCAGTTTCTAAATCCACAGCAATGACAAAACCCCACATTTGGAGAAACATCTGGTGCTGGAAGACTGGTATTCTGCTTTGTTCGGGTATTTTCCCACGTCATTGTGGTTGTGCTTTTAAAGTTGTAGCAACGTTTCGGCAGAATCTCATCTGCCATCATCAGGCTTCTGTATTGTGTTCGTCTATGAACACTGTGCAGAAGCCTGATGATGGCAGATGAGATTCTGCTGAAATGTTGCGACAACTTTAAAAGCACAACTATAATGACGTGGGAAAATACCCGAACAAAGCTGAATACCATACATATAAATATCTGTGAAAACTTAAGAAAACATATACATATATATACATATACATATACATATACATACACACACACACACACACACACACATATATTGTATTCAGCTTTGTTCAGGTATTTTCCCACGTCATTTCCCACATTGTGCTTTTAAAGTTGTAGCAACGTTTCGGCAGAATCTCATCTATATATGAATCTCATATATATACCTTATTTTTTATAGGAAAGGAGATTCAGCAAATCTGTGGTAGGTTTAGTTGTTTCTTGCCTAAATCACTTTTATGGTGGACTAAAACCAGTGTTTTTGCTGATGTGATTTATTGGACTAAAAACATTATACTGCTAAAAGGATTATACTAATCTTTTAATTTAATATTTCCTTGTTATCAAAACTATAAACTGGTACTTTGTATACTATGGTTTAGGCAGAGAGCAGAATTCCATATGGTAATGATTATTTTTTATGGTATACAAATATATCATATTTGTTCTAGCAGCAGAGAAATTTGTTAATTTAGCAAAATTTCTAATGTTTCAAAATGTAAATCCATTGTGGCTCTGTTTTTGATCCTTTATATCCCAACTCTCTTCTCACTGGATACTTCTTTCCCACCTATGGCAGTCCTTGCTGAGACATAATCTCACAGTTCCAAAAGTTTGTTTTTGAAACAGCTTGACTCTAGTTTTTGTAGAAGCAAAAACGTAATTTGATATAAACAATATGAAGAATTAGCAATACAGTACATGGTTATAATGTGTTATGATTGCTTAATGCACATTAACTTTTTAAAATACTCTTTATAAAATTTAACTATAAAGGCCCTTGCATCATTAAAATGAAATTAAATCAAATTTGATTTGATTTAATTTGGCACTATGTCTTTGAACTCTGGGGTAGATACAACTGGCTGTTTAATAGCAATTTGAAGTTATGACAGACCTTCCAAAAGCTACATACAATCTTGTTTAAAACTTACAGCAGCTGCAGAGCCCCTTCAATCATTCACTCTTACAACCAACCACAAGGGATTCTGTGGGGCTCTCACCCTTACATCCATCCCACTGGAGCTGCACAGCTCTTGGGGCCTGCTCCCTATGTCTCCTGGAAGCAATCTCCATTCTCTACTGAGCCGAAGGGAGAATCTAGGATGGGTAGTCTCTATCGAGTTGAAAAACTGAGGCCCCCCCCCCCCCCCAGTAATGGTCCCCAGTTCTTCACTCGGTCTCAGCATGTTCAGACCACCCTTAAATGGGCTCTGGATTGTGGAAGAATATTCCTCCCCGGATATAAGTTTTTTTTCCGTTAAAAATCTTACAACAGGTTTGACAGTTAGGCGGCTTGCAGGTCTAGCCTTTGTTTGATTTTCGTACCTTTTTTCCTTCTTTTCCAGTCCAACAATTCCTTGCAGTTGCTTTGAAAGCTTTCTGCCCCTATCAGCCTGCCGTTGGGAGGCTGCAAACTTTTCCTGGATTTTGGGCAAGATAGCCACCTGCATGCAAAGCCCCTCTCAGATTTTTTTTCTGTTTGTTTTCTTTATAGAAGAAATGTGGGACTCTGGGGGAGGGAGGGGGGTCAAGCAAGGGAAAGGTTTTGGGAAGCTTGACCTAAGCTGATGCCTTTGCATGCAAGTGGCTGACTTCCCCAAAGCCAGCAAGAGCTAAGAGAGCCTTGCAGTCTTCTGACCTCCGCTGATGGGGTCAGAGACCCAGCCCACAATCATGCCTTCATTGGCTAAACATGGAGGCTTGTTTGTAAGCCTCTCTGGCATTGGAACATGGTACTAATCCCTAGAGGACAGGAAGGCCTGGAGAAATATTGTCCATTTGGTCGTGATGGGTTGGATATGACTTCGCGACTAACAACTAATCCCTAATTTGACTGGGCTCTTCTGCCTCGCTGGGATGTTTTTGCTTTGCAAAGCTTTTTGTTGTTGGTTTGCCTTTTTTATGGACCCAGCTGGGTAGTGGGTCTCCCTGGACTTCTCCCATCCATGAGATACCCCATACTCATTTAATGACAGGCATGTTCATTTGATGGTGGCATCAGGGAGAGCAGGGCATGGTTGTTAAGCAAAGCTGTCCTGCTTGTGATTGTAATAGGAAGCTCCCACTGAAATAAGAATCTGAAATAAGTTACTATGAAAGGAATACAGATTCTTTGCTCACAGTTTCTCCAAACAAAATAAAGCTTATGCCAGAAGTTACCCAGACTATAACAAATTTTCACAGAAATGTAATCGTTTTCTATTGAAGCAAAGTTTTCAGTGATCTTACAAGTTTTTTTAAAAAAAATAACATTTAAATATTTAACACACACACAAAATATTACATTCTATGAATTATTTGTTATCTGTTTTGATTTCTAAGTGAAAATCTGAAAAGCCAGTTTTTAGAAGAAGGAAACAAGTTTTGTACAAAAGATTTGCCTCACATATGTAACTTTATCACTAGTTCATATTTTAATATATTCAGCATTTTCTATGGTAAAAGGCAAAATTACAATGTCATCATATTGAGTAAAAATTCCATGTATTTATATATGGGAAAAAATAATACTATGGAACAGCTGTATAACAACAATAGCTGCTGTTGTTATACTAATATAATTCTAACATGTGCATTTTTCATATCAGAAGTTTTCATGCTACGTTTGAGAGCAGAATGATACTGCAAATTCTGTTTCTTTAAATTATGTAACACTGTAGATACATCTTTATTGAAGAATTTTATGAGGAATCTAGAAAAATAAACAGAGCATTTTCCCCCAATATTTTTTGTTATAGCTACATTCCACTAACACATGATGACATTTCTTGTTAAATGAGAACTTAACCTAGTTGTTCAAAAATATTAATCAAAATTTATTGTTGAATTTTTCATTTTAAGGGGCTCTTTTGGGCTATTGCTTTTAATTTATTAACGTATTTATGGTGTTGTAAGAGCTTGAGCACCTTGATTCCTGGTCTAAGGATTCCTGGTCTGAGGAATCAAAACAGAAATGGAAGTGTTAAGTTTTAGATACAATTTTGTTTGACAATGTTGGTTTTTGTGTGGAGCTGCTTGTTGCCCACTATTTCTGTGTATTTTATGGCTTAAGCTCTGCTCTTTGCACCCTTTAAATGCTGATAGTGAAATACTGCTTACTGTTTAACTTTTTATCTGTGTTGTCATTGGTTAGAATAAAAAAAAAATTGCCACATTTGCAGCACAGTTATTCAGCCTAACTATATATTATAATATTTCGTACTGCATTAAAAATATGTTGATGATCAAAAAAATCTTGTATTTGCCTAGACACCCCAGATTACCAGGAATTCCATACAGGTGAACACTTAGACTGCTTAGAGTGGTATTAGTACTTTGGCAAAGGAGAGATAATTTATTCCCTTTTTTGCTGTGTCCTCCCTTGACCTTGTATGCTAAATATTTTCTATGGTCCTTTGGAAGAAGTAATAAATTTACCTGTCTGGCAAAAATTGATGGGAAGGACTTCTGTTGCTGAGAAATACAGCAGAGATATATGAGATAATTTAGAAATGTATTTGTTTGTGTATAATAAGAGGAATTAGGCTATTACCAGGTTTAGCTTTAGACAGAGAATCTTCAGTTAAGTATTTATTAGAAGGCGTGTGGCTGGTATTTTGCTTTTTAAAATATAAGATTCCAGATTTTGGGTCTTATATTGTTTTTTCTGTTGAACACTTAAAGTACAAAGAGGAGGGAAACAGGCTATGTATACCCTCCTTAGCGGCCCCATGGTGCATTGGCTCCATTTCAGGCTTTTTCATGTTAATATGGAAAGAAGCTGGAAAGGCTTTTTTAAGTAGCTGAATAAGACCACTTAGCTGCAGGGAGGTTTTTTTAAGGCATTGAGCCAAATATACTCAACGGACCCAAAAGATTTTCAGTTCTTAAGAGTTACCACTCTTAAATTCTCATGCATTCACTTGAAGAGGATTGTTCACTTTATTCAATTTCTATCTTAATCAGAGATTTAATATTGCTTCAGGCTAAGTACAAAATTCAGGAAGAAACTGCAAGAAAATAAAGAACAATAAAAGCAAGAATAATTAGAAGATAAAAATAAAAGATGGTACTTTCATCACATATAAAATGAGAACAAAATGTCTAAAAATACTGAAATTATTTAACAGAATAGGAAGCCTTCAGTGCCTAAGTATGTCATAATAAAGGTGAAGTAAATTTGGAAAAGAAGAATAAAAGTGGAGTACTGCTACCCAGTATGCTTTTTCATTTTTTCACCTACTCTAAGTGACACGATACATATTGGAGCTTCTATTGGTAATGGCAGGTTATGGGCACATTATTATAGGATGAGGTAATCTTTCTGATATAGAGAAATTCCATACCATTGTCTTTGTAGCTAAAAAAAACCCTATCAGCTTGAATTGATTTAGAAAACAAATTCTGCTTGCCTTTCAGTTCACATTTTAGTTCATTTCAAATCCTATTTTAAAAATAAGAAAATCAAATCAGTTACAATAATCACGGTTGCACTATTTATTATTATTTTGTTAGTATCTTATTCTGGAAGTTTGTCTATTTTACAAGCCTCTAATTTTTTTTTCTGTGATCTTAACTGAAACCATTTTTCTAAAAGAATATTTTTTTCGTTTGCTTTCTTATTTGTGCCATCTGTGCTCTCTTTAGATTCGGTTATTTCCTATCTTACACTAGCCAGTATCTATTCTGGCCCAGTATGATTAATATTGTAATATTACAATTTAAATTTGTATTTAATGGGAGGCCTTCATTCTTGCTTAAAAGTACAATATTTTCCTATTTCTGCCTCACAAAATCATAAACTTGTTTTTTTAATGTCTTCCAGAAATGACTAAGCTTCCTGTTATTCACTCTTGTCAGTTTTCCCCCAATACTGCATACCTCTTATATTGTACAAAATTTGCTTGCCAGCAGCTTTCTTCAGAATTTCCCTGTTTTTCCTTCTCCTTTCTGTTTTAGCAAATCTCTTTCATCACTTAAGTTTTATTAGTAGTATACTCCGTGACAATCTCTATAGGATTTAACTGATTATTTTTTCTGTGATCTTAGCTGAAACCATTTTAAAAAAGTGTTCAGAAAAACCTGCATCTACTGAATAGCAGAAACTTGAATGTTAATATAGTATAATAACAATATTCATAGTTTTACATATAATTTCTATTTTCTGAACATAGTGGACTTTTGAATTGAGAAAATAGGATTCCAGTAAATGACTATTTTGGAGTCTTCATTTTTGACGTTTAGGAGGAATTAGCATTTACATTCAAAATGTTACTGCAATGGCCACCGGTTGTGTGAATGTCACAACTGAAATGTGAAATCAGTTCTAAACTTTTGCATCATGGAAATATAGATAGGAGGACTATATAAATCCTATGAAAGAGAGTTTTCAGAACATTTGGGAATGTGTATAAAGTTCTCTTAAAGAACCCATAACCTTTTTTCCAGAACTGCATAGATGCTTTAGAAGCTTTTCTGAATCTTTCCTCTGTATGTTTGTGCACACTTTGCTTGCATCTCTTTCAAAGGATTTGCACAGATTAATAGATAACAGAAGGCATTCACAACAGACACCATAACCAAAATCTGGGGTCAACACAATGCTAATGAAAGAGAACCATATGTTACTTTCTTTTCCTTCCTCATCTTTTGCCAGTTTTAAACACGAGTGAACATTATAGGCCTATTTGATTAGGCCAGGACATATCTTCATCCAGTATTTTGTTTTTCACAGCAACCAACCATATTTCTTTGGAATGCTTACATGTAATGACATCTATGTAGTTTAAGTAAAAGCCACAACCTTACCACCTGCACATTCCTCAGCTATCAGGCAAACTAATAGCCTCTTCACAGATTTCCAGAGAGTTCATTAGTGAAATATCTGGAAAAAAAATGACATTACAAGCTAAGAAATACACTAAAGTGAAACCAACCCAACTGCTAAGATTTCTGTAAGATTTCAGTTCAGTTCCTTTTTTTGGATATTTTGCTGAAGGGAACTCTTGTGGTCAGTTCCAAGAGCTTAACAATAGGAGACAGAAGCATACTGTTCTCCCATATTACTCCCTTTTCTCTTGTAATTGGAAATATGCTGTCCCCAATTTAGACATAGGATTTAGTCTACAGACAATCTACATTGGTATGTCAGTCCTCCATTAATTTATTCAGTCTCTTTTAACAGCCATCCAAAGTCATTGGTTATTACCTGAATTATTCTTTGTCTTTGATATAATTTGAAGATGGCATTTCTCCCTAGTTAATAGGTGGAATCAGGTTAATGATAGCTATGGTTAAGCTTAGCACAGATATAACGCTAAGCCATCTTAAAAGAAAATTGGAGGGGGGGGAGAATAGAAGAGCAATAAAATCATATTACAGATACTATTTTTTTTATTTGCAAAGTATGGTTGGAACAGAATCAACACCATGTATTAGGAGCCCTAGTAGTGCAGTGGTTAGAATGTAGTATTGCAGGCAAACTCTGCCCATAGCCTAGAGTTTGATCCTGATGATGCTTGAGGTTGACTCAGCCTTCTATCCTTCCAAGATCAGTAAAATGAGGATCCAAATTGTTGGGGGCAATATGTTGACTTTGTAAACTCCCCAGAGAGTTCTATAAAGCACTGCAGGGCAGTGTACGAGTGTACATATTATTTCTGTTTTTATGTACAGTATAGATAGAATCCAAGATAGCCAGAGATTGGGCATCACAAACAAACAAAGCCCCAATTGCACGCATGCAGAATCCATGGAGGTATGAAACCATGCCCCCTCTAGTCCACAGAAAAACTCAGTGGAACTGGTCCCTAATGCCAAAAGGTGGGGTGCCACTGCCTTACATAATAGGAACTTCATGTAAAATCACTTTCATATATACAGTGGTGTATGCATTTGGCTAACTGTTAAGTGTAAATGAGGAATGTCAAATTCACGGCTGTGGGCTGGGTCCAACCCATGCAGTGCTTAGATTTGGCCCACGAGGCTGCCCTGGAAAAAGTGAAGGAGTGGCCCACAATGCCTCTGCCAGTGAAAACGGAGCTCAGGGCTCCCCACAACCCTCTCAACCTCTGTTTTCACTGATAGAGGGTTACAGGAGGCTATCTCAGCTGAAAACGGAAATCAGGACCCCCCTTTCGATGGCAAAGTACTCAGGTCATCACAGGCATCCCCCAACATGAGTGACATCATGCTGGCCATGCCCACCCTGGCCACGCCCACCCCACCCCCCTGAGGTCAAATACAATGTGGCCCTCAATGAAATTGAGTTTGACACCCCTGGTATAAAGCAATGTCATTTATATTGCCAGCATGTAAGAAATACTGGGTATTTACTTGATCCCTCTTTTCAGTACGCTTCCTTACAAATACTTTTCAGTATGGAACATTCTTATAAACCAGGTTCTCAACTGACTTTAAAAAAAATGTAAAGAATCGGTAGGGTTTTTTTTCTACTTACAAAAAATCTCGATTTAAGCACTATTTGTCACTATGCTATAGGATGGCTTCTGTAGTTTCATAAATTTTTAAATTGATTCTTCTATATTTTAGTACAAAATGTACATGTGGAACATATATTTCCCCTTACTGTACTGAGTTGAAGAAATGGCCCATTGCTTTAAGATAAATAAAATATATTTTAAAAAAAACTATTCACCTCTCCAGCTAGCTATCTACTTTAGCAGTAATGCCAATATATCATAATATCAATGTAAACAAGTTATTTTTGCATACTAAGGATGACCATGCAGAAATGACTCATGACTCTTTCTTGATACACATGACTTAAGTAGCTATTCTCATGCCTTAAAATAACTGGGTTTTTCAACTGCTATACTAAAAAATTGTGTTTCTCCAAAATATTGCTATCGTTGGACAGTTTACCAGCTATAGTCATGTGAAAAGAAAGTACATCATCTTTGAGTTCTATAGTTCTATATATCAGGACATAGTAAAAATTATCTGGTCCTTAGTAGTTTTTAAAAGTAGGCAAATGCATCTCAGATGAACACCACATATTACACCATGTCATCATTTATTTTATCCCCCCGCCCCCCCAAAATAAGCCAAAATGGAGGGGTGATGTGTGAAATACTAAGTACCCCTTGTGATGCAATAGCTTGTAGAGCCACCTTTAAGCACCAATAACATACGATTTTATCAGTCTCTTCAGGTCCTGTGGCTACAAAACAAGGCAAAATCACCACCACTCCACCACCACTCTTGAGCATGGTATGAGCTGTTTGTGTTAATATGATATGTTTGGTTTTTGCCAAACATGGCACTGTGCATTCTTGCCAAACATTTTCACTTTGGTCTTGTCTGGCCAAAGGATAGTGTTTGAGAAGTGTTGTGATTTGTTCAGATGCAGCTTTGCAAATCTAAGCCATGTTGCCCTGTTCTTTTTAGAGAAAAGAAGCTTTCTTCTGGCAATCCTTCCAAAGTGTTTACCTTATTTATTCAGTCTTTTTCTAATTGTACTATCACAAACTTTAAAATTTAATATACTAATTGGTGCTTGTAGAGTCTGAGATATAACTCTTGGATTTTTTGAAAGTTTTCTGAGCATTGCATTGTCTGACCTTGGGATGAATTTGCTGGGACATCCATTCTTGGAAAGATTGGCAAATGTCTTGAATATTTTCCACTTGTGAATAATCTTCCTCACTATAGAATGATGGACTTTAAATTATTTGGAAATGGCCTTATAATTCTTCCCAGATTGATGGACAGCAACAGTGGCTCCTCTAAGACAACTTCTGATGTCTTTACTCATTGGAATTGTGTTAATATACACCTCAGTATCATAGACCACCAGCCTCTGATATTTTGGGCATCAGGGACCAGTTCTGTGGGTCTTTCTTCAGACTGGAAGGGGCATGGTTTTGTGTGCTGCCTGCATCCCACAGATTGTTTGCATGGCCCAGTTTCTGGCATGATGCAACCGGAGGCCAGTCCACAGACTTGGGGTGGAGGAAACTCCTAAAACTTTGGCTTTTATAGAGGTAGTCATATTTGCTGATGGTGATCAATTGATCAAGGACACTTGATTAGCATTATCTGGCTGCTACTTAGCCTTTTCATACCTATAGTTGCAGTAAGACTATTAGTTTTTCACATGTGGCTTCTCACTTATATACTGCTTCATAGTGCTTTACAGCCCTCTCTAAATGGTTTATAGAGTCAGCATATTACCCCCAAAAATCTAGGTCCTCATTTTACTCACCTCGGAAGGATGGAAGGCTGAGTCAACCTTGAGCTGATGAGACTTGAACTGCAGGCAATTGGCAGTTAGCAGAAGTAGCCTGCAGTACTGCATTCTAACTACTGCGCCAGTAATAACATGCTGTAATATGTCACATCTTGTTGTTCATATGAGATTGTATTACCTACTTTTAAGAACTGCTAAGGATCAGATTATTTTTTACTATGTCCTGATATATAAAACCATATAGCTGAAAGAGAATTTACTTTATTTTTCATACAACTATGTATTAACAAATTTGTCATCAATAATTGACATTTGAAAATGATTCAATTTTGAAGTTGATTAACCTTCTTTGGACCAGAATGTTAATCTTCCCATTTAATATATATTGGATTTATTCAACCACTCAGATTCACTGGGTGTTGAGTGGTATATTTAATAAATGATGATTATAATTAAACATGATAGTTGGCACTGAATTAAAAAATAGAATTAAATCTGAAGCTGTGTTTCTTGAAAACTCATCCATCTAAATGTCCAAAAAAACTGGAATGTTTTCTGACTAATTGCTATATGTTAACATAACATCTCTGAAGTGCCATTTTATAACAGTCAGTTAAATATAAACATAAGATAGTAATGAGAGAAGTTTTTTCTATGATTCATGCCACAGGTAAACTGTTGTCTCTAAATAAATGTTTACAGTGAAAATAATTCAAGAAGGTAATTCAAATTATGAATTCTTTAGCATTATAGCAATGGATTAGGGATGAAAAGACAAAAATTAAGTAATACATGCAACTTCCATTATTTTTCAAGCTATTGCCTCTTTCTCCCCTTTCCCTTTCTGTTTAAGGAAGAAGAGAAGTGCCACAAAATAGATTTACCTCATGGGTGTATGTGTTTTACTCATTTTCTCGTGTGAAGAATGTAGCACATAAGAATCTCTTATTTTAAACTCTTATCTGTGAGCATGCAAATAGCCTCTCTCAATATGCATAGCAACCAAGAACGCTTTATCAGGGGTCTCCAACCTTGGCAACTTTAAGACTTGTGGACTTCAACTCTGGGAATTGAAGTCCACAAGTCTTAAAGTTGCCAAGGTTGGAGACCCCTAGCTGACATTGTAGCAAAGAAGTCCCTGCTTGATTTGCGTTCCCTGCTGCAAATATGTGCCTTTCCCTTTGGCTGGTTAAAGAAAAGCTGCAGAACTTGGGACACTTTTGCATCTCGGTGTGCTGAAGAGATCAAAATATGAGTTGTGTGTGCTTTTCAGAACAGGGCTCCGTCATCATTGATGAACATAGGCATCAGTGTGGGATTAAATGAACATGGACAACTCGATCCTTTTCTCATACTAATTTATAGTCTTCAGAAATTAAAATTTGATATGATTATCATTTTCCAGCCCCATTTCATTAAAAGCAGAACTATTCCAATTTTTTTTAAGGCTATTTCTACACTGAAACATAACTTCTCAAAATCAGCTGCTGATTTTAAACACTTCTTTTTGTTCCCTTTTGAAAATGTGTTTCATGGCACAAGTCAGAGCAGGTGGTAGCAGCTAACCGACCTTGCCTCTTCTTAAAAAAAAGCTAACCAGGTTCAGACTTATTCTGTATACCAAGAAATCCCTGAACTACAGGCTACATTGCTGAATTAAGAAAAACCAACCAACCAAAACTTTGAAACATGCAAAAAAATGGAATTATATCCTAACACTTATGGGACTCTTGTTTATGTGATAAGGAATGGGCTGAAAACAGAGGATTTGGTCACACTTCAAACTGCTGTTCACCTACCTCTCCATAATATACCAATTAGTGGTTTCCTTCCCCTGTATCCTATTTTATGTAATAAATCCAATTTTTGGACCTGGTTATTTTTGTTTGTTGTTTTGGCTGGCTAATTCTCCCATACCATTTTTTTTCAGTTTCAGTTTTGTTGATAGACAGAGTCCCAGTATTCTTTATGCAACTTCTTTCTATTGATTTAGAGTTAAGGTAAGCACCAAGAACAAAATTCAGTTGGAAGAAGACTTTATCTATATAGAATACTTATAATACTAGTGCTAATCTACACTATAATGCAGTTTTCCATGATAAATACCCAAGAGTTATTTTCCCCATGTTCCATTGGTTTTTTTTTTCATGTTCTAGCAATTGATTACAAAGTACTGCAGATTTATTTTGAAATAGTATAATATATTAAAAGAATATATAGACTAGAAAGTTACATACCTTTCTGCAATTCAGAGTTTCCTGCAAAACTAATGCTACTTATTTAAACACCGGCAGGTTAAAGCTCAGTGTTTTTAAATCCTGCTGGATGTGTCCATTATTAAACTTGTTGTATGGAAATAAGTCTGACTGTATGCATATTTAGTCAAATTAAAACTATGTCCAATGGTAATGATTATTATAATTTATTAAACTTATTTGCCACACAACTGTCAACAACTGATACTTTCTCCCATGAAAGTGCTCATAGAATTAAACTATTTTGAGCTTTTAAATTTTTCTAGTAAAGCATATCCAAAAATCTTTAGGCTTCAGTCAGCATATTTTATTCTTCTATTAAAATCAATAAATTATGGGTTGAGGAGCAGACCTTAAAGTGGGATTATGTTCCTAGGTTTTCATAGGAAAAAACACTCAAGTGTTTTTTGAATTTCCAAATCCTGCACATAATAGCTTTTCATATACAATACTACAGTTAGAAGTAAATACTAATGCTAGACCAAATTAGGATTGCTTCCTATTTGATTTGCTCCAGTTGTTATTAGGTCTTATAGATGTTTCCTGGATCTTTACCCTTTCAATATGTAGCAGAATTATAAATCTTGGGTTATTTTTATTGGGTGAACAGAAATGGTTGTAATGAATTAAGAATATTACCATAGAGATTTAATATGTTTTTGATGTTGCTGAGAAGTAGGGAACACAAAGAATATATGCCTTACATCATATTCAGTATAATAGCATAATTTCAGTGCCTGTATATGTATTTACTTGACTTTTTCTATGCCCTTTTTTAAGGACACAGAAGCACATATATATTTTTTAACACCATTCCCCGAAACAGTGCCTCAAGGTCCCCTGATGTTCTATTTCCTAACAATCTGCTGGTTCCAATTTACTTTGGCAATCTCTCTATCTCTCTTTCTCTCTCTCTCTCTCTCTCTGTCTCTGTCTCTCAACTGTGTGTATAAATATGGATAAATAAGGTTAAATATCATTAAATATAAGTGTATAGAGCTGATTTTGTAATGAAGTGTGGATAAGACAATTAACTGGATAAGGCTAATTAAATTTTCAGCTTCAATGAAAAAGCTGACATTAAGAATGAACTTATAAAAAGGTCAAGAGATATAAGATACATTTATTCAAATTTGCTTTTCATTTTATTCCATTTAGAGACTTAACCTTCTCTTAGTCTAGCAAGACCTATCTTGTGGGGGGAAATACATGCTAGGATGAAAAGCTTCTATATGAATTGTGTGCACTGATCAAAAGAAGTGATAAAACAGATTTGAATTATATATTTCAAGCTGATGTACTACAATGAATGCAATTATCAATCCCATATAGCTAACCTGTTGCATTTTTATTAAATAACAAAAGCTTTTTGAAAGCAGATGTAATACATTTCAAAAATACCAATGGTTCATGGTTATCACGTTTCTGGGTTCCCCTGAATATATCCTGCTGTTAGACCTACACTGGAAGTTCAGTTGGACACAAATCACAAATGCCTTGGGCTCTGTAAATTTGAAATTCTGTAGGAACAGAAATGTTGTCATTTGAGAAATGGTGCTTATATTTAATTTAGAACTAGTGAAAATGAATCATTATGCATATATTATGCATATAATAGTTCTATTGGCAATATGTAGAGTATTTGCTGCTAAACTGCCTCAGATTGGGTGCTCTTTCTGTACATATCAGCCCACCAAACAAGATAGAAATCAGACAGCTCTCTCTGCATGAATCTGAAACGTATCAGGATTGATTATTGTGCCGGTGGGTAGTCTGCTTATTAATATGATGGCAATGAGCCAGCCATCAGCAATTAGATAGCTTGAGAGAACAGCTGACATCTGGACCACCTGTTTAACCCAACGCAGGAGAATCAGCAGTGCTAGGTGAAATTAGTTTAGACTGGAGGCTCCATTTCATTCAAGGACATTGAGAATAAGAACAAGAGAAGAGCATTTGTGCTATGCACCAATTTTCTCCCCTTCATTTCCCTAACTCTCAGTGGAAGGGGAAGTGACAGCTAATAAGGGACTAGACATACATGCTTCCTGGGTAACAAGAAAGGTGTCCATTCTCCATGAAGTGTGATAATCCATTTGCTTAAAAAGTATTTTTTAAGCTACTGTTTTTTAAGCTACTGTAGCTACTGTTGTTCTAAATTAAATTATAGAAATAGAAAGATGGAATAGGGTAACAGCCAGTGGTGGTATTCAGCTGGTTCGCACCGGATTGGGCGAACCAGTAGCAAGGATATGGTGTGGGTCGCCAAACCAGTAGTAAGTTCTGGCTGGTCATGCCCCCGACCAGTCTCTGGCTCTCTTGCCCCACCTGCCCAATGTTCACTCACTCCGCCCGCCTGACTCTGGCCCCTTAAGGTATTTCTTTTTTTCCTTCCTGACAATCAGCTGTTTATATGATCAGCTGTGCCGGGATTTCCCCTTGCTGAGGCCTAGGAAGGCAAAAAATGGAGGAGGGGCTCAGCCCCCCCCCCTTCATTTTTTGCCTTCCTGAACCTTAGAGGAGCCTCCTGGAAGCAAAAATGTCCCCCCCGAGGCTCCTCTAAGGCCAGGAAGGTCCCAAAATGAAGCGTGAAGAGGGATTGCGTGCCCCTCCCATGCTCTGTTTTTTTCTTCCTGAACCTCAGAGGAGCCTTTTGGGAGCCCTCCCCCCCAAAAGACTCTTCTGAGGCCCAGAAAGTCCAAAAACAGGTGGGGGGACAACTGCAAAAAAGAAAAAAAAAGCCATGCCCACCCAGTCACATGGCCATGCCCACCAAGCCACGCCCACAGAACTGGTAGTAAAAAATTTTGAATCCCACCACCCTTCTGTTTAACATATTGTCTCTATGTTGCTATATTTATTTATTTGAAAATTGGGTAAGAAATTAATTGAATCAACATAGAAATGGATAAGGTTTTGAGAGGAGAGGGAGTCTGATGAAAGGAGGACTGTTTATTGAGAAAACTTTTAGGATTTTAAAGTACAAGGCAGCAATTACAGGTATTTCTATATAATATGCCATGTTTATTTCAAATCAGAAGTGTGCAGGACTGAAACAAAAGCTAGTATGGATATCTATAAATGGGAGTTTGCAGAGATATTTAAAAATGCTAACCCAGGAGTAAAGGGAACCAATTTTAAATAATCGTCCTACCGTGCTCAAGCATACAGAGAGAAAAAAACGCAAAGGTTTATTATTTTCATTAGAATTTAATTTAGAATTTAATATAGCAGGTATTTAGCATTCAGCATTTCCTCTTAGGAGATATGCCAAGCCACTGGAAATAACAAGATGTCCAACTAGCAAAAATTATACTCTTCAATATGGAAGGTATTTTCACTGATTGCCTGCCTGCCAGTCTATCATGCTTAAATAGAACACAGCCCTGTTTTAAAAGTAGCAAGACAAACTTAGAACTCTTGGAAGCTTATAGCAGAACAAGTCCAGAGTCAGCAAGAAACAGAAGTCAACAAAGTTAAATAATATTCTAACTTTTCCATAGACGTTCCCCTGCCCCCTCTCCCCAAAATAGAAACAATAATCTGATAAGGATACATATACATTGGTAGGCCCTCTAATCTGCCTAGCCATTCGTTTAACTGTTGTTTTCTGCTCAATAGACTCCACTAGGCTGGAAAAAATCCAACTTGATGACAAATCATAAAAAAAGATTAATTTTTCTAGGTCAGAACATTAGGCACTCTTAACCAAATTGTCATTATTGTGACCTTTAAACAGAAACTCTTGAAATAAGGCTTTTCTTTTAATCAGAACAGCTGTTTCCAAACCAGAACATTCCTATATTAGAGTGGTTTAGCCATTCATACTCCAAGCAGTTTAAGTTTGGGCCACTTTTTGATAAGGTAAGAATGTCACATTCCAGCATTGGAAGCCTTCTATTGAAAGCAAACAGGCCATTCCATACACAGAAAGAGATGTTTAAAGATTGGGACATTTTAACCTCAAAACTTCCGTGTAAATTTCCAGAGATACAAATTGCAGCTGTAGATCTGATATAAAAGAAAGCAGATTATAGTAAGAAGGTTTAAAGTTTTACAGTCTCCCAGTTGAGATCTTTATAGGATCCATGGCCTGCTAATTTGTAACAGCGGTAATTTTGCTCACAAGGCTAAAACAATGTAAAAAAGATAGTGTGTCATTTATTCTGAATTTCATTAAAATAAGTAAAAATTAAAATTGAATATCTATTGAAGTAGTGCTTTGCGCAGCACAGAAAATACCAGATTTGAAAACAGGGAGGATTGCAGAAATTATCCCCTTAAATGCCCTCAAAACATTCTTTTTTATGCAAAAAATTAGTCCTTCTAGAAAGGCAAACACAGCTGTGAATTTGCTTACAACATGGAAAATTGTTTGTTAAAACAATTTACAGTTAATAAGATGCAAATGATATAGAAATGAATTAATTTTCATAAACTACAGTTGACAAAATATGCTACACTTGCCATTTTATTCTCTCTTTGTGGTTAATTCAGGAGTGACTATTTGTTTTATCCATGTAAAGAAAAAATATTTTTCTGCAAAAATTATCTTGGTATAGGGTTGTGATTTATTGTAACCATAGCTTTTAAAATCTATTAATGTTTAAAAACTCCAGTTACGTGACGGAATCTAACTTTCCAGATTATAATTCCTTTTGTAATTATGAATGTGCTCTTTCCTGTATCCTGCACTAACAACAAAGAATTTTATTTCTTAGAGTACCCAATTTTACAGCATTTCTCTCCTTGGCAAGTTGGAATGAAAGTTCTTTAGCTTGATTAGAAATTACATAACATAGAATTCCATAGGTATGTGATGAATTATAAATAAGTCACCTTTCCATTGCTAGCTATGAAGTGGTTTATAATGTGCATTTTTAATGAGACTCAAATATACAATTTACTGCAGTGGAGGCTATATCTTATTGCCAAGAGATTTACTTTGTCTTATTTACATATTAGTTTGTGAGCATTGTTAGAAAAGGCAGTGCCAAAATTTATGTTATTTTTATTGCATGAAAATTTATACCTATTCATTGTAATTTGCTCCAAAGTATACACATATGCAAGCAAATTTTCATAGTATGCCTTCTGTACTGTCTCTTAACTATATTCTCTCATGTGGATTTTGTACAAATTCCTTAAATAGTTAACAGTTCTGCAATGTTTGGGGAATTCAAATATAGTGGAAAAATTGCATTTGCACTTATTTCTTAATATAATTTTATCTCTGTTTTTCTTAATATTTAATATGGAAATTATTTCTAATATTTATAATCTGTGATTTGAAAGCACTATGCCCTCAGTATTCATAGTTTGTTTAGCCATGTCCTTTGGCAGTCCATGTCAAGCAGAAATTTTCAAGCTCACTGAGGTGGAACCAGAAGTCTAGTAAACCATGACAACTAACATATATGTTTCTACCACTTGTGGGTCATCTAATCCAACCCCCTGTTGGATTAAGACTCTATCCATTTCAGACAAATGGTTGTCCAGTCTCATCTTAAAAACCTCCAGTGGTGGAGCACCCATAATTTCAGAAGGCAATTTGTTCCACTGATTAATTGTTCTATCACAAAATTTCTCCTTATTTGAAGGTTAGTTCTCTCCTTGATTACTTTATAGTTCATATGGATTAATAGAAATGGCTACTACTAACTTGA
The DNA here is from genome assembly GCF_900518735.1 of Pseudonaja textilis. The sequence goes on from NW_020769324.1 coordinate 19,938,491, forward strand.
TACTCTAATTTCTGTTTCCAGGTACCATGGGTAACACGTTTTTTTTTTTTGGATGAACGCTCTAAACACGCAGCTGCTGCAGTTATTCAGATATTCACTAATCTATGGAAATGTGGGAAGTTGGCCAAATCATATGGAAAAACTGGATGCATTATCCTAATCAGAATAATATTAATTGAAAAATCCTTTGTGAATGGGATAGTAAAGTTTTCCATATGAATAAGGAACACAGCTAATTCATTGTTAAGTCATTTTGTTAAATATGGTGGACTTCAAATTTGCCTAAATCTAAATCTTCATTATCCACTTTGCCTTAATTTAGCAGAGCCCAATGAAATACTATGCTTAAATGTAGGAAGAAACGTGGCCATCTAGATTTAACTAATCTGTTGGACAATAGTTGTTTATACATTTAAACAAATCAGACTTTTAAAAGTGCTGGTGATTCAGTTTTGAAACTTTTGCAAGCAAAATGTACACTTTATCATGTGCATCCTGTACGTATACACTTCCTATAACTGTACATCTCATGATTTAGCCATCCATGTTAATTAATTCTAGACATTTTGACAGATGAAGTAAATGTTCTGAATAACAATAGACAGTTCCTAAAAAAGCATAATGAATACAAAAGTGTAAGTGCTGTAGGTTTTAGTGCTTCTATTTTAAATAATTGAGATAGAATTATTTAATTTGGTTGATATAGTGCCTTGCCATTAAGCCATAAAATGGCTTTGTGCTTTTATCTGCTGTTCTCAAAAAGTTAGGAATGCTTTTTGAAGAACCAGTTATATATTTCCTTGAAACATTCTATCAGGATCCTGATGAAAGCAAATTATCAGTCCATTTTATTTCATTTTGCTCTCACAGCATCTCAAATATATGAAAGAGTCACAAAGGTTTATACAATGCATAAATTCCTTCAGCTCTTGATGAGGGCAGGGGTGTGGCTAAATACCACCCAAGGTTTTTTTTAATGAACAATTTTAGAAAACAAGACATTGAGTATTAGTGTTTGGCTTGTAAATACAGGACTTTTGAACTTAAATAGTCTATTTCATTTAATACATAGTCTTCCGTAAACTGTCATGCATGGACGGTTTACATTTATTTTACTTCTGATTCAGGTATTCAACACATGGAGGGGGAGGAGACATTCTATCTTATCTATCTATCCATCTATCTATCTATCAATCTATCTATCTATCCATCCATCCATCTATCTGTCTATCTATCCATCCATCCTAATTTGGCATATTTTTAAAGTTATGATCCCAAAATAGTAAAACTAAATAAAAATAATAACCACAAGGAATTTATTTGTGTAATATTACAAAGTTTTAATGATGTTTTTATGCAGAGATGGGATTCAAATTTCTTAACAACTGGCTCTGTGGGCGTGCCTTAATTTGTGGGTATGGCTTGGTGGTCACATGACTGGCTGTGCATGACCAACTCAATGTCACTTATATCAAGGGGTGCCTCTCCTGGCCCCTCCCCTCCCAGCCATGTTGTCACACCCAGCCTCAACTTATCTATAGTCCTGTAAAAATGTTGTTCACCTTTTTTGACTTTATTATCTACATGCTATAGATGTACTTTCATGGACCACTGAAAGGAGGAAAAGGCTCACCTGCTTTGTCCAGGAGGGTGATAGGCAACAGGCTTTTAAGGGGCTTCCAGAAAGAAGGGGGGGGATTTATTTTCCAAAGAAGCAGAAGGCAAAACAAGAAGCAATGTATGGAAACTGAATAAAGAGAGAAGCAACCTAAAACTAAGATGAAACTTCCTGACACTGAGAACAATTAATCAGTGGACCTGCTTGTCTCTAGAAGTTCTGGGTGTTCCAACACTGGAGGTTTTTAAGAAAAGACTGGACAGCCATTTCTCTAAAATGGTATAGGGTTCCTCCCAAGGTTCCTTCTAAGTGGTATTCTGACATCTTTCCCAGGACCTCCACTCAGATCCAAAATGTGGCTGTGATAGTTGATCAGAGCTCCTTTGTTTTTTATATGCAGAAGCTTTAGCGTTTAGGACAGAGGTCTCCAAACTTGGCAACTTTAAGACTTATGGACTTCAACTTCCAGAAATTCTGAGAGATGAAGTCTACAAGTCTTAAAGTTGCCAAGTTTGGGAACCCCTGGTTTAGGATCAGAGCTAAGTTAGTTACTTTTCTATTAATACATAATCCTTAAAAGAGTTCTCCTGCATGGTCTAATTCAGAGCCCCCCTCCACCTTTCTGGCACCAGGGACTGGTTTCATGGAAGACAATTTTACCATGTACCTGTGTGTATGTGTGTGTGTGTGTGTGTGTGTGTGTAAGAGAGAGAGAGAGAGAGAGAGAGAAAGGGTGAGGGAGAAAAGTATATAGTTTGGGAAAGAAGCACAAACAAGTGGTAAATTAAATAGTGGGTGGACCATACATGGAGTAAAATAAGTGTGGGATTGTTACTTAAAGCCTGCTACCGGATAATTTTGTTCCAGTCCAGGGGAAAATCAGAATCAACACACAGGAAGTCTTCACTAGAAAGGGCTTAATTTTGCTCCTGGAGAAAATCAGAATAAAGAACAGGAAAAGCCTTCGCAGGAAGAGGCTTTTTTGTTCTGCTCTGGAAGAAAATTAGAAGACACAGAGAAATCTTCACAGGAAGAAGCTTTCTGCTTTTGCTCCAGAGGAAGCCCCAATCAAAGACCCAGGAAAGCAGAAAGAGGGTAAATGACCACTACCTGCACTTTTCAATGATTCAGCACAGTGATTCCCTTCCACATTAAACCTGTGACTTTCTTCTAAGAAAGTGGGAAGAAAGGGGGTGGGGGTGAGAAGAGACAATTCTTACTCACTCTTCCAGCAAAACAAACTAAAGTTCCAGCACATTGAGGAAGTGCTAACAAAACCATTCAAAAGAGAGAAGGAGGGGGAGAGGCAGAGGCAGAGACAGAGAGAGAGAGACTCGGTCAGCAGTCTTGGTGCAAACAAGAGAGGGATTCCCTTGGAGACCCAGCACTTAAGGTGACATTGCCACAGACAAACAAACATAGCTTGTTTCCCTCCAACAAGGCTTTAGAAAAGCACTAAAGTTGGGATGCTGCAGTTTGTCTTGCAAACTTGGAGAGGTGCAGGAAGGGAACACAAGCCAAGTTGCAATGCTGGGAGAAGGAGAGGAGGAAAGTGGGTGAGAAGCAGAGGAAGGAAGAAGAGGTAGCAGGAGAAACAGGAAGCAGGAGGAGAAAGAGGAGGAGGAGGAGGAGGCAGAAGCAGGCATAGCAGAAGGAGCAGGAGAAAGGACCTGGAACTCGGTTGTTGCAAGCCTATTGCAAGCCCAGCTGCTGGAGAACCTTTACTGTTTGAGGGCAGGAACAAACTGAATGAAGCTCTTACATGCCGGCCGGTGGGAGGCAGCCCTCGGGTGAGAGAGGCAAACTAATCGCCTAATTGAGCAGCCTGTTCTCTGTTCCCTAATTACTGGCTGGGTGGGCGTGCCCAGGGGTGTGTGACAGGCAGCACTCCTCCTGCACCCCTCACAAAGCAAAAAAAGCACCCCACCACTCCCCTCCAGCACACCCGCCCCCCGCACACTGTTTTGGGTCTCCTGAGGCTCCAGGGAGGCTTGCTATGCAAAAACGGGCTGCTCAATTAGGTGATGAGTTTGCCTCTCCCTGGATCCTTAGAAAGACCCAAACAGCGCGGGGTGGGGGGAAGAGTGGGGTGGGGCATACCTGAACCCCTCCTGTGTTTACCCCCACTCTGTTTTTGGCTTTGCAAGCTTCCCTACACTTACCTGGGAGCCAGAACCAGGTGCATGGCGACTTCTGGGAGGGGCGGGGTGGAGTGGGTGGGGCCAGCTGAGCTTCAGAACTACCAGTTCACCAAACTGGATGTACAATTAACATCCAGTTCTCCCAAACCAGCCCGAACCAATAGAATCCCACCCGTTTTTATGTTTATACCAGATCTAAAGTAATGCAACAAAGAAAACATAAACGATAATTATAGCATGTCACAAGGGAGATTATAATAAAAGCTTTATTTCTAGTTTAAAAGAAAATCTTAGCAATAATAATGCTCAGTTTACTATTTACTGGATAGATGATTAAATTCTCGGAAGAAGAGAAATATGTTTTTAAAAATGGAAGAAAATGTGAACGTTACCAACTCTAGGATCCCGTTGTTTATCGGATTTTGTGTGAGAGCAGTGAGAAGCATTCAGTTACTTTTGCCTTTGAAAATACAGCTTTAGCACTAGCAGTACTTCTACTGAATGAGGCCATAAATTACGAAGCATGAAAGATAATTTTAGGGGAGTAATGTAAAATAAAATTAAGGCTTCAGTTTTAGCAAGAAATACTTCAAAAACTCATGTCAATCTCTAAGAAAAAAATGTGATAAAACAGGAATTTATATCCAACATTTTAGAAAATATAGTCATTCTGCAGAATTGAACAGTACTTTAGAAAATACAGTCTATTTTTAAATATACTTTAGTATCCATATATTATCTCAACAAAATTCTTAGCAACATATTGAATGAAATTCTTAAGGTTTTTAATCTTTTTCTTTGGCTTCCACAGTAGGCTTCATACTCTGTTGACTTTCTGAAAAGAGAATGTAGAGACAGAAATGATACTGCAACATAGGAAGGGATTTTGTTATATATTCCTTGTTATCTACACAGATAATATATTTCCTAATCATGAATACACAGCTAATTTGTACTGATGGGCCTGACTAAGAGATGTAATTATAGAGTTGGAAATACATTTGGGGTCACACTAACTTAAGACACTAAAGAAAATCCTCTTATGCAACCAGAAATGGATTTAATGGCTGTCCAGACAATTTATACCTTTATAGCTCTCTTGATTAGGCTTCTCCAACATGCTCACCAGGCAAGTGGGTAGCCAAATGGACAAGCTACCTATAAATTCAGAATCTATAATTATTGAGGCAGGGCATTTGAGATAGAAAAATATTGATAATCTTTGCACAGTGCTGGATATTTGATACTAGGGTCATACTGTATTTTTTCTTTTAATTGCTTTAAGAAACACCCCTCTTTATTGCAATAATTTATTTTATTGGTTTTTAACAAAACTTATTTTTCAAATTTTAAATAGTTTGATTTTTTAAAATTGGTATCCGTGTGTGCATTCACACATGTCCATAAAAGAATATCTTGAAAACTTATTACATATAGTAACACTTCATTGTAATTGTGCTGTAAATACATGTTTTAATTTTAAAAAGAGCTTTAAGAATGGTGAAATTGTTTTGATTTACTATTGTTTTGTTGTTTTCATTGCTGTAAGGGATCCTGGATTTGTAGATCGGCAACATATTAATGAGATGGTGGAAATAAAGTAATGCTAAAGCTTGTATATAAATTCTTAAAATTTATTAGCACTTCCCGTAGAATACAGTAAAAGAACGATGGACAGGACAACGAGGAATGCATGAATGTACATTGTGCAATGCTGTTTGTTCCTTAGTACACCACAGTGTGCTATGTAGAATTCAGATCCAACTTCATTAACACACAAGAAACTTGTCTTAGTAAACATTATGTCCCCTCTGTCTCTATTCGAATTCTGAATAGACTTGAACAGCAGGTCTGCACACTTAGACTGGTTGAAAATAAAGATGCTTGTGGGCATTTTTTTTCATCTGGAAAACATATGTACAGCTTTTCATGCTGTGTCAAATGCTGGTATCTCGAGTTTTACTGCAACATCACCCAAGGACATTTATACTGGTTGATTATATATTATTTCTCAGCAGTGCTACAATCAGTCTGAACTTCCCAACTGACATATCCTTGTTGGCAGCTTCCATATTAACTGGGCAAGCTAGCCAGTTTGGGCGGCTGAGGAAATAGGCAGAATATGTGTAAGGTGCATCTGTCAGGGAAATGAATTGATCTGTCACTCACTGGGCAATTTAGATAGAAGAACTAAACAAGAGAAGTATGCGGACAAGATATGTCAGTAATGAGTAACAGGCAGTTGCAAAAGCAGAGGGGATAATGATTTGATGGGCAGTTTTAACTGCTAACAAGACAGCTAAGTCATAAATTGTTACACCTATTTTGTACTGAATTTTTATTATTTGAGATGTTGTCAAGCATTTGCTCCTTTTGCAATCCCGTATGGTTCAAAGGATTATTTTGTACAATAGAAGAAAAAAAAGAATATTGCAGTACAAATTCTTCTATGCCATTTCTATAACTAGTGTTAGCTAGCTACTATTTCTTTATTAGTTTAACTGATGCAGTGAACTAAGAGCTCAGTGTAGTCAAATCTGTATTTCTATTTTGTGTAAAAATCCTTTGTGTTTGACCTTGTATTTTTCTTTGTTGATTGCAGTGATGCACTGCTAGGATATGCATAATTTCTACATATACATAATTTCATAAGGAAGTGAAGAGCTAATATTGGCCATTCATATAGAATGCCTGCTGCTTGATGATAAGCAATTAAAGTATACCTCCACCAATCATAACTACATTTTCTAGATATCTGAAAGGAGATTAACAGAAAACAGATGCAATTTTCTTTTACAATAAATTGTGTTTACCTCTCCATCTCTTCCACTAGCTCTTCCTTTTTCCATTGTATTTATGTGTAATTTGTATAAAATATAATCAAGATGCCGTACAAATAATTTAGCAGTCATTCAAATTATTTATTTACTTATTTACTTAATATAACAGCCAGTCTTATTACAAATTGTGGGAGGCTCCCAATAATAATACCCCTACCCCCCAAGAGTTTTAAAGTAGTCAGCGTTAGTTTAAATTTGGGGTACTTTAGAAAAAAACACTTGATTTTCCCATGGTTTACTGGCAAACAGTGGAACTGACTATACAATTTTGAGCAAGTATTTGAGATTCCAAAAGACACAATGGAAAAAACTTTCTTGAAATGATATGTAGATCCAGGGATAAATGGGCACTGAGGTGAGTAAAAATCATATACAAGTTCATATAAAATAAAATAATAGATCCTCTTGTAGCTTGTCTATTCTTATTCATATACACATTGATACGATGAACTCATAACAATCACAATTAAATGAAATTCCCTTTTTAGCCAGTCTGTTAGACTGTATGAAAGTGTTCCCTTCCTCCAGGAAATGTGGTACTACTCAGATTTTTAAGTTTATGAAATTAGATGATAAACTTGATAAACAGAATTGTGGTAAAAGAATGCCATTCTCCTATATGACATGTACATTAGTTCTTCTTATTTTGGGAAAGATTAGTAATAAATAAACATTTCTTCAGATCATGCATAACTCTTGGGATCTACCCAGGGGTGGGATTCAGCTGGTTTGGCCCAGTTTGGACAAACCAGATGTTAACTGGTAGTTGAACCAACCAGCTGGCCCGGCCTGTCCCTCCCCTCCCAGAAGTGTCCATGTGGCCTGTTTTGGGTGCAAGTAAGTGCAAGGTCCGCATGGAGGCTCTGGGAGGGTGAAAAATGGCCTAAACCACAAGTTCTGAGAGTCCAGAAATGGGCCTTTTTCCAGATTCTGGAAGCCCTCTGGAGCCTGGGGGAGGCCGTTTTGCCCTCCCAGAGGCCCGAGGGAAGCCTCTGGTCTCTGGGGAAGGTGAAAATTGCCCTCCTAGAAGTTTTTGTAGGCCACGTCCACCATGGCCACGTCCACCCAGCCACTGGGCAGGGAACCAGTTGCTGAGTTTTTTTTAATAAAGTTTTATTTGGGTTTTCACACATACAAAATACAAGTAAAACATCTTTTTTGAAAATAGCTTGATCCCGGGTTGAACTTCTTTATACAGACACAAAACTCAATTTCATGCTTCTTTTTGTGTTCTATTCCATATCTTATACTATTCTACATTTTCTATATAGTTTTTCCCTCTTAATTTTCTCAATTTTATTTTGATTATCTCATCTCAATTCAAATAATTATATTTATACTTTTGTCTGTTCTGTTTCAATTTCATATTATCTTTTCTCATTAAACAAATTTTCTCCTGTAGTTACAAATTGGAGTATGACACCTTTATATCTTTTAATTACATCCATTCAACTCTTATTTCAACTTCAATATATACCTTAAGGTTATGACCTTCAATATAATACATAATACATAACTTCCAATAGAATTCTGCTTGATACATTCTTATAATACACAATATATTCTTTTAAAAAAAGATTATAAATATATGTAATTATAAACCCTCATTCCATTCCAATTCAGTTATATCATTAATAATCATTAAAATCTTAACATCTTTAACACTTCTTTTCAATTAAATATCATACTTCCTTAAAGACACATATAATCTCCACAATTAATTTTTCCCTTGTTACATATGTTTTGTAAATCATTAAATATTCATTTTGTTACATTTACTTATTGACAAGCATTATTATGAATCATGATAGCTATTTTATCAAATATTTTAATCATATGTTGTTTCATATTTTCTAAAATTATTTCTAACAATACTATCTTATATATCTTTGCAGAATCCCTTTTTCCATTAAATTTTCACCCATCATCTCTAAATCGGTCCTGTTTCTCTATATTTTGTTTCTGTCCTTTATAATTTCTTTTCCTTTCTTTCTTCCCTCTCATCTTCTCCCTCCTCCTTTTACCCCCTTGTCTCACTACTTCTAATTCTCTCTTCTGCATTTCTGTTCTGTTGCTGCATTTCTGCATTTCTCTTCTGTTGCTTTCTGATTTTATACTTATTTTTCACTTTTTTTTTTTTTTTGGAGTTGTTTTTCCCAGTCTTAAACTTTCCATTCTCTTTCCCCGCTTTTCTTTTTTTCCCCACCTAAGATTACTTGTTCATTAAAGATGGCTTCTTCTTTCTCGCAATCTGATTGTTCTGCAGGCATTTCCTGTTGTTTCTCATAATTCCAAATCTCCATTTCTAAAAACTGAAATACGAAGCCAAAAGAACCTCTCCCTTCTTGTGCATCTTCTTTGTACTTTTTAAGTTCCATTTTCAGTTCTTCTAAAAGTGGAGCCATTCTAAACAGTTTTAAACAACCACCCAATTGATTTTAGTCATTCAAAACAATAACCAAGAATCCAGAAATCATCAAGTAATCCAGATAGTCCCGAGTTATATCTTCTTATTTCTTTTTCGACTTTCTCTTCCTGGGGTTTTTGTTGCGATATTTCAATTAGAATGTATCCTTTGGAAGTCTTGTTGAGATTTTGCTGTAAGTTCTTTTTTAATTCCAGGCAGTCTCCTCCCTTCCAGATCCTGCCCTTTTATTCTTTTTCTCTCCTTTCCTGTTTTCAAAAGCTTTTAATGATCCAGAAATCTTTATTATCCCTTTGATTTTTTATTTTCAGCATTAAATGCCTTTTGATGTCAAAGTGGATTTTTTTCCAATTTCTTGCTTAAGTCTCTTAGCTGTCAGTATAGAAAAAGGAGAAAAAAAAGAAACCAAATCTTTTCCCTTTTCTCTCTCCTTCTCAGCTTAAAAATCTTCTTAGGGAACAATGTTATTGTTTTTTAATAGTTTCAATTCCAGGGTACCTTATTTGTTGCTTTTGCTGTTTGACCCGGTCAACCAAAACTTTCTCTTCTTATCTTCCTCCTGCACATTCTTTTCCAGTTGAGTTCTTCTTTGTGGTGGCCATTTCTGACCACCGCTGCAACCGCCTTCAGGAAAAGGAGTAATGGCCAGCTGGGGAGGAGAGATGCGGCTCTCCTCAACCCTGCAGGCAGTCTCCCCCCTCTTCACCACCTCTACGGGGTGGCTTAGCCCCGAAACCAGCCGGCTCGGAGCACTCCAGCGGCGAGCACGGATTGAAGCCTCGCAGAGACGAGGTTTTGGTCTGTCGCTGAAGAAGCTCAAACCGGAAGCCCGGTTGCTGGGGTTTTTGAATCCCACCCTGGGTCTACCTGAACTCTCTATCCTTAGCATTTTCTGTGGTTTATCGTTGCCTGCTTTTCTTTGTTGTTTGTTTTACTTCTCAAATTAGGATATAGTCCTGGTATTTTCTATGGTCTCCCATCAAAGGACTAGTGAAGTCTGTTTAGCTTTCTGAGATCAACCAAGGTTAGCTAGACGCTGCAATCTGTTGTAAAAATAATACTTTTTAAAATCTTTTTTTTTCTTGTTAGCAAGGCACAAGGACATTTCCCTTTGAATCAGAACCACCTGAATGATTAGTTTGTTTTCTCCTTTTGTTATGTTACCTGGTATTAAAATTCTTTGTATTTTGAGTGATAATTTCTTCTTTCAAATGCCACAATTTTATTTGGAGCTAACAGACCTTTATGGAGGACAGTAGAAATGTGAGATACTAGGGTGATGAGAATGCTAATACTAGGGCTGTGCTTGCTTCAAAAATCACTAGGAAGAACAGCCTTCTACGTTGCATGGATATAGCATCACTCTTTTCTTCATTAATAATATGAAACTGAAAAGAGATATGACTATTTTTAGGAGTTACCATTAGACTTGTATAGAAACATGAAAAAAATTGGACTGTTTTAGTGAACAGTAGAAAGTAGCTTACTTTTCTTCTGTTCATTAAAACATCTCTTCCTAATATTCTTAATATTTTAAGAGTACATAGTCTTTATTTATTACCTTTTGTTTTTAAAAATTTGTGATAATATTTTTAGATGTTTGTTGAACTTTCACATTTTAGTATATTAATATTGCTGATAAAATATGTGCCTTATTTCCAGGTCAGTGTACATTGAATGTAACCTAAATATTAGAAAAGGAAACGGTGTTACATTATGTCTGCACAGGATGTCTATTTCAATAACTTTAAACATAAATGAATTAGTTACTTACTTAGAAAGAACTTTTTTACAGATATATAAATATTCAGTGCTCCTGTTTAAGATCTCCTTTGTATGTGTGTGTGTGTATGTGTGTATACATACATACATACATATCCACATGTGTACATATGTTCCTGAATGCTGTAGCTTCCTAATAAAAGTTGAGGTGAGTAATATCTGGATGATCTTATCTAATTTTGGGGGGAGAACAAGAACCGCCATTGGGATTGAAAAAATGGGAGGTTATCTAAATTTTGAGCAGAAATTTTCAAGCTTTTCCTACTGAACTACATCGGGGCCTTTCAAAAGGTGTTCCACAGAAACCTAGATTTCTGAAAGAATTTGAAGGTCATGTGAGTGAGTGAAGGATAAAACAACAAAAATAACTCAACAGGAAGAGGCTACACAAATAGAAGGATAAGAAGCAAGCCATTATAAACTCACACCAGCTTTAAAAATTACTTTAGAATGCTTTAATTATGTTTGTGATATTGGGAAAATATTTTTTAAATGTGAATTACAGTTGCCTTTTAACTGGATGTTCTGTTCATGAAACCCTTTCCCAGAAGAATCTGGGTTTCAGCAGTACATTTATGTATATTGACATTTTTTCCCTACATGTATAGATATTTTAGACAATTTTGGATATTAGTTTCTGTTACAAAAAGCAAACACTTCTGAGATGGTTTAACAGATTGATTGTGGCATACAATTTCATGACTAAAGACAAGTTATCTGTTGCATACAGCACGTCCTCAGCTTACAGAGATAACCCTCCCATGTCAAGGGGCATCCAACAAATGGGATTTACTTTTGGCCTGCACCTCTTTCAGCATGCTCCCTGATCCCACAATAGATGTTCATGAACTGTCTGTAGATAAGGAAGAACTCTTTTACAAGCAATTGCTTATACACAAACTTCTAGCTGACTGGCACATCTGAGTGCATTGGTGATCCAATCATAGAAAACCTTGAGTATAAAGAAAAAAATATGTATTTTGTATGAATATTAATCTATTAAAATAAGGAGGAATATTATGTATGTTTGCCAAGTTATGTAATAAAGATGGTGTAAAACAAATAAATTTCATTTTCTGGTTGGAAATATTAAAAAATAAGAATGAAAGGCTGGCTTTTTAAAAATTATATGAGCAGAGAGATAGGATTCTATGGACTAAAGATCCTTCTTAATTTTGCAAACTTATGAGGTTCTATACGGATGTTTGGATGTTTTCCACAAAATAAGAGGACAAGTCTGTACCTCAAAAAACAGAAAGTAAGTAGGGAAATTGAAGGGACTCAGTGAGGAGTAAGTTTTCAATATTTCAGATTAGTTGCAGGCAGCTGTGGGAGAGAAATAAAAACATATTACAGTTTTATGCTAAACCAAGCTGAAAAACTTTGATTTTACAAAAGCAATTGCAAATTCAGTCTGTGATTCATCAAGCCTTTTTTCCTCTGAAAAATATTTTTCTTTTCTCAAGGTTTCTGCGTAGAATTTAGCAAGTGACACTCAAACATTGTTTCCTTTTCCCAATTCTCTTCAACAGAAATTGATTTGAACAAATTACATTACAAGTTTATACTCCCACACAATTACCATTTGAGTACAGTTAGAATGCTGTCTTACATAGGAGATAAATACAATAGCATTATGTTTGGACAAACATTGGATAGAACAGATGAATAGAAAATTGTAATTTTCAATAGTGGCCATGAGATGTGGTAGGATAAATAAGATTGGCAGAAGTTTAAGGGTGGAGAAAAATCGAAAAGGTGAAAGATCTTTGAACAGATGGCCATCTAGCAAATATTGGGAAGAAGTGTGCCAAGGTGTGGGAAAAATCATTCAGTGGTGGGAAGGTTTGTAGAATGCAATGGAAGACAACAGAATAAACTGTCCTGAAAACAAATATTTTTTCTTCTGAAAAAATTAGAATTCCTTCTAAAGCTACAAGCATAGTGATTGTGTGAGGTAGTTAGAAACATTTCTTTATTTTCCATGGATGAGACTGTCATTGGTTAAATGGAAAGTACATTTATATTTGAGAATTATAGAAATATCCCTACCTGGAATTTAATGGATGTGCAGTGTGGTTTGCATCTAGAGACTGTATTTTTGCAAGTATGTATTTAAAATGTTCAAGCCATAATGAATGACTCCAAACATTATGCCAGTATCCCCTGAATCACTGGAATGTAGCTTATAAGCAAATAATCCAATTTTGCCCTAGGGCATAGAATGTTGAGGAGGAAAAAAAATAACTGTAAACATGGCTATGTATATGTTGAATTGGAACTTCTAGCATGAGATGTTTTTCTCACCACTGTTGCAACTTGACCTGAATTTATTTAGGGTGCCCTTTCAGAAGTAGTGAGACTGCAGTGGCACAGCTGTTACCCAGAGAAGTATTTCTCAACTTTGGCAATTGTAAGAGACATGCTGGCTGGGATATTCTGGGAGTTGAAGACTATCTACCTTAAAGTTTCTAAGGTTGAAAAACATTGATCTAGAGATGCGGGGAATCAAAGCCTGAATGGATGCTATAAAAAGTGTGCAAGCCATATTTTTGGTCTTTAGGTTACTATAGTGAAAAATTGAGGGATTTGAGGGGTGATTCTACATTATAGTCAATATCTGCCTTTTGCAGATGTGTGACCAGCTCTTTGTGTTAGGATATAATCAACTGTTGCTGATCTTGAAAATTGCAAGGAAGGGGTTAGGTGGGGTGGAAACATGGATGTACATGGATGTTAGAATAGACAGAAAATTCAGATTTTTGGCTTGGCAGAAAAATAAAAAATATCAGATCTATATTATTAACAAGAATTCTACATACAATATTTACTTTTCCTTTGTATTTATACACATGATCATAAATGCTTAGGGACCCTAATTACAAAAATGTCGGCATGCTAGGAATGACCAGGTATGACTTATCAGTGTGTCAGCGTTCCAAGTAAACTCTCCAGACAATTCAAAACTCCGAGACAAAGTCCATCAAAGTAAGAATTGATTAGAGAAATCATGTTGGCACATCTGGGGAAAACACAAATCTGAATTCCCATGTTTTCCCCCCTTCACACTAAAACTCACACACTGCCCCATTTAGTGATTCCCAGATCACATTAGCCAATCAACCTTCTGCCTCAGCTGCTGCCAAATTCCAATCACTCCCCTCCAGGTGCCAGCAACTTGTCCTTGATCTCTGGCAAAAGAATGTGGTTGTGGCTATATTCCCTTTGCTACTCTCCCGATCCCACAGCCTACCCATTCCTTGCTGTGGCAGCCGAGAATCTGAATCAAGATGGATCTGGGGCTGACACTGTGTTTAGTATTTTGGATTTATCAGTTTATATAAATATTCAACTTATAATGTCCAAAACGGCATTGTGTATGGCTAAGAACATTCTTTGATGATTGTTTGCTCACCAAATCATTTTGTTTGTGCTGTTGTCTCCTGAATTCTATCACAGTCTTTCTTTTGGTGGTTATGTAATTAGCTGTTGGTTAGTTAATCATAATAACAGCATAATAATAGAATAACAGAGTTGGAAGGGACCTTGGAGGTCTTCTAGTCCAACACCCTGATGAAGTAGGAAATCCTATAACATTTCAAACAAATGATTGTCTTCTTAAAAATCTCCAGAGTTGGAGCACCTACAACTTCTAGAGGCATTGCCACTGATCGTTAGCAATGAGTTAGCAATGAGATTTTAAGGGTCTGAATTACATGCACAAATATCAAATTAATATCCCTGGAAAGGATTTTCCATAGTTTTCTCTATCAGTATAACCTTTCATACAGCTTCACACAAAGCAGAGCAAAGTGTTAAAAATGTCTAAAGGAAGTGTGAATTTTGATGAATATTTTTGCAGTATATTAGGAGAGAGATAAATTAATAAACTGAACAGTAGAGCATTGGTGCAGTGAGCTCCTTTTTGGCTGAAGCCAGAGATCAAGCAGATATATTAAATGAATATGTTAATTCTAATGGGTTTTTCTGAAGACCTTCCAAGAAATTTCCTTTTCCCATTCTGTGAGGTCTGTAGATGATATTCTTATATTTTGTATAATTGAAATGTTTCAAATTTTTTGACAGTTTTGTTACACTAAGTGTTACAATGATTTTAGCAGACTGCTCTAGGTCAGAAAAACTTTCTGAGCTTGAAAGCTGAGGATAATCCAATAAAATATTTATTTTACTATTCTTTTCTAAGTTGTTTGGCCTCAGAAACTAAAGAGATGGACCTAGCTAGTACTTGGATATGAAGACACCTGATAATTCTAGGGTTTAGATAACTGGGAAGTTGAAAATCATTGTGGAAGAAGGCAGTTACCAAGAAAATTGATTAGATGTATCAATGACATTGCCATGAGCAGAACCTGGTTTAAAGGAGACTTTAGTCATCCTTTATCAACAGTTTAGGTTCATGTTACAATCCTGCATAAATAAAAACTCGCAAACCAACTAAATTAAAGAAATGGTGATTTATATTTCAGACTGGATCTGACCTGGTAATGCATCTTGCCTACCAATTTCCTAAGCTATTAAGAGTCAATGTCAATTAAGTCAATGTCTGGAATACTCTACCTGACTGTGGTTTTTTTCCCCAAACCCCCAAAACTTTAACCTTAGACTGTCTACTATTGACCTCACCCCTTTCCTAAGAGGTCTGTAGGGGGCATGCATAAGCGCACCAATCGTGCCTCCCGTCCCTGTCCTATTGTGTGTGTGTGTGTGTGTGTGTGTGTGTGTGTATCTTATATGTATCCGTGTATTCATAATTGTTTTTACTTATACCTATTATCTTGTAAGCAATTGACAAATATAAATAAATAAATAAATTTACTTAAATCTGAAAAAGAGTGATACAGATTTTACCATCTATTTCACTCCAAGACAGTCTTGTGCTTAGCTGAATCAAAAACATAAAAATGAATAAAAGCACTCCCACTTAATACAGTTTGATGGTGAATTAATCTCTCTTCCTTTCTGTCTCTCTCACATAGAGATACGATGTTTATTCTATTTTCTTTCCTTCAGAACATAAAAATTCCATATTTATTTATTACAGTTATTGGTATGCTGCCTACTTGAACAACCCTAGGGGCTAAGGTTTGTACATTAAGAACAAAATATAAACAACAAATCATTAAAAATTGGCTGCTGTCTACCATAAAACTTACTCCCCTAGTAGGCTTGTGGAAGAGAAAGGTCTTCCCTTCCTTCCTAAGTATTGAAATAGTAAACTCAGCCAAGTTAGCCTAATCTCAGAGAGAAAGCTTTTCCAAAATGAAAGGGGTATAACTGAGACTTAAAACTCCTGGGATGATTCCCTCCTCTACTGATGCATTCAACACATCATGCATCTATGCCATTTGATCCTGAATACAAATGGGTTTGAGGAGAGGCACGGATCTAATTTATAGGGAACTGACCTCATTCCACAAATGTCAGATTCTTCAGATGTCAGTCTTCACCACTTTTACCTGATGAGATTCACCACTTTTACCTGATGAGATTCTGCCTACTAGCGTCCATGCCAGAGTGAATATAATGTGTTAATGTTTCAAATGGTATTTTTTATTGAATGATTGTACGCCATCTAGAGTTGCCTTTAGTGAAATGGGTGGTGTATAAATTGATAAATAAACACATAAGTGATTTTGTTCTTAAAGTGGTTGGCAAATGTTCACAAGATCAAAATAAGATCCTTTGGTGTCTCAGAGCTCAAAGGGACCAGGAGAAGCCTCAACAAAGCTACTGGTCAATACTCCAGGGACATTGCAACCATAAAGAAGCACAGTTTTGCTGTTAATGCAACATTGTAGGACTGAGCTTGGATTTGACCTTGGGTCTAGTCACTGACAGTCTTTCCCATTCAGTAACATTGTTCTTAGGAATTTCATTTTCCCAAGCTTCCCAATAAATTAGGAAGTGTTCATCCTAAATGGAGATACGTGTGTGTGTTGTGTTTGTGTTTAATATAGCTGCCCATCTCAAACCAGTGACTATGGGTGTCATAAATTCATAAAAAAAACAAAAGAATTTAAACCCGATAGAAAAAGAAATTAAATACAAATCTCAGCCAAAAGGTATTGTAATCCATTGATGTGAAAATAACCAGGGAGCCTTCACACAGGGTTTTTTCCTCAAAACAGAACTATATATATTTCCCTATCTTACAAAAAAGTGCTCCCTTTTTACAACCCTGTAATCCCTTAATTTGGCATAGGGTGACTGAATGGAGCTGAGCATTTACTGATCAAATGCCCTTCCTGATGGCATACAGAGTTTGCAGCAGAAATTTTTCTTTGTGCCCTGAAAGAGAACCATTGGTGCTACCGAAGGATTTCCAAGTAGGAGAGTGGGTTTACACTAGCTCCCCATGCTGCTCAAGAAAATCAATCTACATAGATAGGGTGTGTGTGTGTGTGTGTGTGTATGTGTATGTATGTATGTGTGTGTGTGTGTATGTATGTATGTATGTGTGTGTGTATATATATATATATATTTGTTTTCTGAGGTTCTCGCGGGTATTTATATGTGGATCTTTGGTTGTTCGGGTTTTCTCCCGCGTAAGATTCGAA
>NW_020769324.1:19960874-20145874 GCF_900518735.1 Pseudonaja textilis
AAATGGATTGAAACCTGGGTGTCCCCATTTCTAATTTCAACTGCTGTACCACACCCATTATCAGTGTTCTATTTTCAGTGTTGGCTAATTGAAAACCCTTGGGAAATCTGGAAACAAGTCATGATATAGTTTGCTATTTTCTCTTGCTTGTCATCAGCATTAATTGGATAATTACAGCATTGGAGCACAGTGGGAGCAGGTTGAAATGGATGTAAATCTAAATCCAAGGAATTGTACTGTTGTTCTCTATAAATGGCTACAAAGAGCATGCTGGTGAAGCTTACAATGCAATTGAAACTATGAGAAGTTACAGAGTGATAAAAATAGAAAGCTTTTAGAAGCATAAGAGATAAAAGGAAGATTTTGTCATTCTTTTCTTTACACTTTGTAGGTGAATATTTCAAGTATCACTAATCACAGCTTTGAAAGGCTTGCAGAAGCCAACGCAAGAAAGGGACTATCTTTTTTTAGAAGACTGGTACAGATAGCAATATAATAGCAATAGCACTTAGAATTATATACCGCTTACAGTCCTTTACAGCCTTCTCTAAGCAGTTTACAGAGTCAGCATCTTGCCCCCAACAATCTGGGTCCTCAAGAATAAGTGGGACCAGCAACTGTTTCACATTAAAGTAATCAAGTTTGGGGTTCTACTAGACTAGAATGTCTCATCCAATTTCTCCTGATGCTATACATACAGTTAACCAATGCTGAAAACGTTTATTGGAATCTCATTGGAATATTTTGTGTTTCCCCTGTAACTTTTATTTTTCTCTAAATATTTACAGGCAGTCCTCAACTTATGACCATAATTAAGTCTAGAAATATGGTTGTAAATCATTGTGGTCATAAGTCAAAGCATCTACATGAAAAAAATTTGCCAGACTTTTTCATGGCAGTCTTTAAGTGAATGCCACCGTCATTATGCAAAGTCACTACCGCAGTCTTAAATGAACCCATTTATTTGAATGAGCGGGGGTTTTATTTTCTGAAAACTGACAAAAAATGCTGATAACCAGCTGTAAACATTGCAAATTGTGATTGTAGAATGCTTTAATTAGTCATAAAGCTGACCAACCTGACTTATAGTTATGTAACTGCAGGAAGAGGTGGCATAACCATTTATAATGGCTGTGGATGCTTTCTGTCATAAAACATCAATTTTGTGCGTGTGGTAACTTCAAAAAGTTATAAAACAACCAGTCATCATATGAGGATTACCTATATCTTTTTCCCTCTTCTATAAGTTGGTGATACCTTCCCTTTGTGCCCAGTTGATTCATTTTGGACTGCCAAACTACAGGCATTTGGGAAAGCCATAAATAGCTATAAATGGGATATATAACAATTACTTACTGCTTAGGATTCTATGCACTCCATCTCTCATTTTTCATCCCCCTACCCATTTGTCAGTATACATGACTAGGTCTTGTTCACTCATTTGGAATTTCTCTAATCCCTTTGAGGTTTTTTTTTTCTTTTTGCTATTTCTTTTGTTTTGTCAATCGCAAGCATTGAAATTAGTCTGTGCCTGTAGATATCTTTCTTTTGATTATCCCACTTTGGCTATATATGGCCTGATACTTAGAGATTACTGCTAATACATTTAGGAAAATAGAAAATGCTAATGGTGGGTGAATAAAACTGTGTTAATAAGGGGCTTTTAAACTTTATTAAGCCATTTCATCTATATTTAGTCTGCCCATCTATAATGAATTTTCCCCTCAAAACATTTCTGGACAGTGCAAAAGAGAGTTACTAGATAAAAGGATATAAGAGAGGCAAAGCAGAACAGTTTGGCCAAGGAAGAGGATTTTGTAGAGTCCACATTTGCTACATTCTTACAGAATCAAGGCTACTGGTGGAATCAATAATTATTCTGTCTTAGATTGGTAACCATATCAGGAGGAATTTTTCCTCAGGTATTTCTAGCAGAAGATGCTAAGATTTTGACTTGAGCCCTTCTTAATAAAATGTGCTTTGCTGTTGAGTTATATAGCCCTGAATATATAGCCATTTTGGCATTTTGTCCACTAGAAAATGTTGAAGTCTGTACTGGTGTTCACTACGATAGGAATATGGACATGCATAGATGCAATCATGCACGCACCCCTCCAAGTTCTTGGTTGCCATAGTGTTCATCTATCATAGTAATAGGTGACATCAAGACTGTAACCCCAGCTAACCAGTTCTTTCTTAACACTTGCTACTTGAAAATAGGACAAGAATAATAGGCTTGGGATAGGGGATGGATTTTCATTATGGATTTTGTCTTTGGAGGACCTACCTGTTAACCTTCCCAGGCAAATTCCTCCCAGGAAATATGACTTGATTAGCTATTTCTATCATCTTATAAGGTTACATTAACAGAATCTTTCCAGTCTAAAGATACAAACCCCACCACCACTTTTAACTCCCTGGTCAATTAGGGCAGTGCTTAAGTCTCCCCTTCTGACCGTAAAGTCCTTGGGGCTTACCATTCTCTTGTATGATTGTATCTTAGGCAACATTTCCTTTCCTCATTTACCAAGGCCATTCTCACATGCCATTACACTTGGTCACACTGCTCTGCCTTGTGCTATGAATATGAATATGAATATGGGCAGGCAGGGAAGAATCTGATCTCACTGCTGAAAGATAAGAAGATAAGTAGAACTCCAGCTTTGCAGAGTAGAAATTTAGTGGCTGTGCCTGAGGAAACCCAACTTCTGTACAGTGCTGTTTTCTTTTTTAAAAAAATCTGAACTTCCGTAGCCAACCACTTATCCTGTCCTGTTCCTGTGCCTCCTGATTCAAATCTGAATGGTCAGGTTTAACTTCCCTAAGCTTTTTCTCTTTGTCTCCCAGCTTGGCCAGCCTGCTGGATTCTAGTCCTGGATCTTTAATGGAGCCAAACTGAATTCACCATTATCCCAATTGAAACGATCTATATGAAGGAAGCCTCCTTGTCCATAAAGCAACTGTCAGGTCAAAGGCAGCAAAAATTGCAGCTTGGGTCTGCTGTTAGAGACTGTGTGAGCTCTAATGCTCAATCTCAACCTGTTAGGTCTTTAGCTTTTCTACAGAGGAAGAACAACTGGTTCACTGGACAACATCCTATCTGGCATTCCCCTGGAAAACATATAGTGCTGAATAAGGGAGGAGGCAACTACATACATGAAAGACGCCGCAATTCACCCTAATGCTTTAAAAAACAGTTGGAAAGCAAGGGGAAATTGTAAGAATATTAAATTGTAAGTACTAGCAATCGCAGGCCCAGGATTGGAAAGCTGATTGAAGTAGGCTGCAGATGGGGTTAGAAATGAAGCTGCTGAGACAAGAACTAGCAGTTACCAGGCTCAAAAGGATTGTAATGTTGGTAGTTCCAGCGAAGAAAGCCTTGGGTTTCAAACCTAGAGCAGATTCCTATATAAAGGCTTTGATTATACGTAGAGCCGTCTGTTGTAAGAAGTTTCCTTCTTGTCTGTACTCTAGCCAAGTCACGTCCAGGAGTCTACCACCAGCCAGTCAGTTCCAGAGTAAAGAGCTGCGAGTATGGAGAGCTTAGATTTACAGTCATGCCAGGCCAAAATATGATAGATAAAGCTGTAAGGAGAGTTTACATGGGGCTTCAGTCAAAAGGGCTTGCAAATCCTTTTGGGTCTATACCACACATACCAGGATACATTAAAAAGATGGGAAATTGAGGGGGGGGGGAGTTACATTTGTACTACAAATGAATACTGCATATGCCTTTAGCCAAGTTCTGTGGGGGTGGGGGGGATTGAAAACACTTCTATTGGGGGGGGCAATACTGCAAAAAGTTATTTTGGTTGTTCTGTTGCCCAGTTTTTGTCAGGTCTTGAAGTAAAATGAAATATTGCAGACATAATGCTGTCCTAATTACATAGTGCACTGTTGGCTGTTTTGCACAGTGTGGGCTTTCAATTTAAATGTTGTTGATAGGAGAACTAGAACAAAATATCATGTGATAGCCACCTGGACACCTCTCCCCCCCCCCTCTCATTTTTTCATTCCTTCTATTAAGAGGCAAAGAGCTGCAGTGACTGGCATTAGCGCAGCTTACAGCATTCCCTTGTTTTCTGTGTCTCCTTAATATATATTTATGAAAAGACTGTGCATGGAGGCTAATTGCAATATCAAGCTCTATGCTCTCTGGATAACATTGCTGAAAGAATCAAGCACTTTGAGTGTTATAAAGTGGTGTAATAAAATGGGCAATTATAATCTAGTATCGAGGAACCCATTCACATAATACAGAGGAGAAACCTTGCTTCCTTTATGTATCACAAAAAGACAATAATGAAAACAATATTTCTTTTCCTAGATTTTCATCCAGTACATCAATAAATAAGCTTTAACTATTACATTAATACTCAGAAAGTGGACTTACCCAGCTTGGTGATTTCCAGAATTATTGGAGCAGAAAGTTCAGAATTCCAGTCTTGCACTAACATGTTTATTGGAAATTTGGAGAGTTATCCTAAAACACCTGAAGGGTACCAAATTGAAGAACATTGCTATAGAAGATATGGGGTGAAGTTGCAGTTACATTATAAGGGTAATTTTTTTGCTTGCTGTTGAACCCCTTGGGTACTAAGTATATGCACCCTTCTTGGATTTCCATAAATAGCATTAGAAATATTTGAATTCTGAAGCATGTAGCAGCAGTGAATATTGCTACTTATGGATATCTTGTTTCTGTGTTGTTTTAATACTATTCTGTTTATGACATTTAAAAATATTTTCTACTATTTTAAGGCCAAGGTTAAAATCTGCATCCATCAAACTGAGGAACAAATGTGTTGTGATTTTACCAGCTCTGACTATGTTATGTGAGTTTTTGCAATATTCAGGGAAATCTGCCTACATGACAGTTGAGATATTAGGGCAGACTTTCTCTGCCGTTTATGCAACTCAAACAGAAATACTAACTTGTTAATGCACCTGCAATATGATAGCTTCTCTGCAGGATAAAAATACTACTTTATCCATTAGACAAAAGCAGCCTTTTCTTTTTTAACAAGTTGTCTGCTTCTTTTAATGTTTTTGTTGCCCGGATTGTAGGTTGCTGTACTATATATCATTTCAATTAATGTAATAAAACATATAAATGCATGTGTAAGTGTATGGGAAAGGGAGGTTATGTTAAGGATGCCAGTTCTTATTAAAAGGCTGTACTTCATACACTCCACCTTCTGCAATTCCTCTCATTCGGTTCCCCAGTTCTCCTGCTGAGACCCAACACTTTTCTGCTACTGGAATCTTGCAACTTGTATTCTGAATTGCTTTTGGAGATTAACATAGAGACGAGCCTCAAGATATATGCACTGGGACCTGAGAAGTTTCACTGCTGCTGTTGTTTCCAGATTTCAGATCAAGTTGGAATTAAAAGTGCTGTCCTGGATTACATGTGATGAATTTTGAGCAAAGCCAGAAGAGAGTCAATTGATTAAATCCAGAGTTCTTTGAGCAGATTTTCATTCATGGAACAAGAAAAGTTATTTTCACCTATTTCAACCACCATGCAGTTTGCTTTCAGAATTGGCATATTTCTTCCATTTCTGTTTGTGGAAACATTTATGGGATCTCAAGCGTCTTCTGTGAATGAAAAGGCTCATTCTGTAAATCTAGTTTAGCAAAATGTGTGTAATTCTAAATTTGTTTTCCTTAATAGGAGATACAATAACTTTTCTTTTTACTGTGATGTCAAATCAATGGATCATTTAACTTTGAGTGTTAGAAAAATGTATAAGAACGATGTCCTTTTGCAGAAGTTCCTGTAGAGATGAAATCTATATTCTATCTGTTCTGGAGTGCATGTTTTGGACCATACAAGCTTTTTTTTTCAGTTTCTAATGGGAACTTATATAGTTCCTAGAGACAGCAAAAAAAAAAAAAAATCAGCTATTCAAATTTTAGAATCTGTTTCCAAATATCTATGATGCATTCATATTTATGGAGGTTTTTGGTCAACCTTTTTTGTGGGAGAGTATAGAATAAAAATATATTCTAATGAATAAACAAATCCTATAATTGGGAACCCATGTTATAATAGTCTCTTTCCTATAGAGAAATCTCACTTGCTAATATTTCTTCTGTTGTTAACCAATAGGGCATGATCTTTTATCAACATTCTTGTCATCATAAATGTATGCATAGTCATTAAAAAGGGTAAATAGTAAAAACAGAATTTTGGTATATAGTTGCATATTTGTAGACCAGGAATAAGAATTCTTCCACCTTCTCTGCATCTTCTTGCCTTCTAATTTATCTAAAAAGATCAATCATTGCCCAACCTTAAAACAATAAGCCAAATGAATTAACTATAGCTATTCAAGTTGATTTTTGTATAGCACTTACTTCATTACAAGATTTTATTCTGTGTTCCTAAATAATTATCTGAATACTTGCATTGGTTTTTGGAACTATAAGGAACTTTCAGAATAAAATGAATGATGAGTAAGAAAGCAAATATATTTTCAGTTAACTAGTATTTTTATTCTACATTGCCAATATGTCAATCTGCATAACTGTGTATATTTCTGTATCCATAAGGCTTGATACAAGGTGAAAATTGCTTTGAAATCAACTCCAGAGGCCAGGAGCTCTGCTATTTTTCTATTAACACTCCCATTTGTTCAAAATGAACATATAGCTAGTTAGTGGCTATACATAGTCCTTGACTTATAGACATTCAGTGACCATAGTTAAAATGATACTGAATGAATAGTGTTATGATCAGTCCCCAGAGTTCCAGCTATCCCAGCACCTGTACAATAATGTGATTTAAATTTGGGGGCTTGCACTTAATGACCAGTTGCAGGGCCCAGCATTCACATGATTTGCAATTTTCAGCCTTCTTTGCCAGCTTTCCCAGTAAATAAATGGGGAAATTAGCTGGGAAAATTGCAAGACACTGAGGTAAGACTCCCCCACCCATGCAGACTCCCTGAGATTCTTTATATTTGCGGTGCATGAGTGCCCATGTATCCTTTCTAAGCAGTGGCTTCCTTCCTCACATGCTTCCCATCCCCTTCAAGCTTTTCCTTGCCTCTTATGCACCCCCCTTGTAGCTCTCTGTTGTACCCTCACACCTCTTGCAGCTTCCCTCCCCCCCAGTAGCAGCTAATTACCTGCCTGCCAGCCTGCAGACTTGCAGCTGTCTGCTGGTTTCCCCACAATTCATTGGTGGGAAGCTACCAAGAAGTTGTCTTATCTAACGGCCGTGGGATTTAGTTCATGATGGCAACCTGGATTGCAGGCACTGCCATTGCTAAGCGGTGCAGTCAGACTTTATGACTCCCACCGTTTAGTGACAAAAAAGGCTGTTATAAGTCAAGGACTATCTATACATGTTCAGAGAAATCATTGTTAAAAGTCTAAAGTGAAATCTGCATATCTGTAACATTGCTTTTAGTCCTTTTGCACTGAAAACTCAAAATAGAGATGATTGTAGCCAGGGGTGGGATTCTACCGGTTCAGACTGGTTTGGGTGAACTTGTAGTTACGGTGAACATTCTTGCCCCCCCTTTCCCCTGGTCTTTCCTGTGCTTTATTTCCTTATTTTAAAGAACAGCTGATTCACGCAGCAGAGCGATTGCTGCGCCTCAGCTGTTTTATTCACAGGGGCTGCAGTAGAAGGTAAGTATTAGAGCTGAAAATGGGCTTTTTTAAATATGGAGCTCGTGGGAACCGGTTGTTACACCAGTTGAATCACATCACTGTTGGTAGCTTTAGGCTAAGATAAGAAAAGGAGCAAGCTTCTATAACAATCTATAAATGTTATTTGTTATCTTTCTGAATTTGTCCATATTATCTGACCTAATACAGATCATAAAATCTTATTGCCAATTTTTTTCCCTCTTACTTTTTGACTTATTTTGTACTGGTACTGAACTGTTAAATGTACAGTTGTTCTGAGAACACCAAGGCAAACTTAATAATTATTTATGATATAGTTCTAAAAGTAGTAAATAGTTAACTACATTATATTCTGGAAATCACTTTTTTTAATCCATAGCAAAGTTAAACCTCTGGTTTTAGTTAGAAAAAAAATCAACATTTACTGTAATATTTCAGATAATACAGTACTGAAAGCAGTGGAAAATAAGAGTGCAACTCCATATGCATCTTTTCTGAACAAAACTCTGTAATTTCAGTTGAATTTTTTCCAGATAAGTTTTTTTTTTAATGCAATCATTTCACCTTCAGTTGAACAGTGTGTTGTCTAGGTACAAACATCTTTGTTAAACAATAATTAAATAACTCCAGATAAATTTTTTGTTGTTGTTAAAATGTTTAGCTTTGGATAGGATTAAAAAAATCAGCTTCAGATGTTATGCAGCTAAACTCATATAATTTAAAATGTTTATTAGTATATTAGACTCATATTTTTGAGGTCATTCAGCCCTCCTACTCATATCTGACATATAACCACCTAGCTTCTATTTGAACATCTCGAATTGTGGCAAATTGATCACTTCATGTGGTAGCCTGTTTTACTGAATGATACCTTGTTCAGTCAGAAAGGTTCAACTCTTGTCTATCTTAAACCTACTTCCTTATACTTTTAAATCTGTTAGTTAGATCCCTGCCCTCTGGAGCAATAAAGAATAAATCCTTCCTTCCTGCCTTACAGATACTGAAAAACTACTATTGTATCTCCCTTCAATCATCTCTAATGACTCTTTATTCATAAGCGTAGTTTTCAGACTCATTTTAGAAATGTATGGATTTTATGCCAAAGCGAATGCATTCTAAAAAGATACATTTCTGAATTTAAATTGATTAACAATTCTCATTGGAAACTAGATGAGAGGGGTTTTTTTTAAAAAAAAAAGAATGATAAAAGATCACGATTCTGAATAATTGTTTCCATAAAACAAAATATGATAACCTTTAAGGTATTAAATTTAGATGTTTTGTGTAAATGTGTGTCTGTGTTTGAGTGACTGGATTTATTTGTATACCTGAGTTAACTTGGCTGGGAATTCTATTTCCCTTAGTAAGGAACAGCAAAAGTACAGGAAGGGTTGCATGCTGACATTCAGAAGTCCCACCCCATTTGATCAGGAGTTGAATGAGTTTATTTTTTTAATGAAAATTTTAATGAAAAAATTCTGCAGTCTGAAAAAGTTTGAGAATCTTTAGATTAGTCCACATCCCATCACATAAGCACCGAGAGCTACGTATTAATACAACTATTATGCAACCCTGTAAATATATATTTCTGCAATATGATCTAAGAGACTAAACAGAGATTTTCTCTTCATTCGTCTGGAAAAATATTCTGTGGTTTTCAGTTAAAAAAAAAAAAGAACCCCAAAATTAGACCTTGCACATTGTATTTGGAATCTACCTTTAAGCCATTAGCTTTTAGAATTTTGATTCTGTAATGTGCCTTAGCACAGTTTTTCTCCATATTATGATGCAGAAATTATTATTTTGTATCTGGAAGGTAAACCCTAAGCCTAATACCAAGTTTAGATAATGTGGAGTGAGCGCTACAGTGCATGAGCACATTTTATAGTGTTTTGAAAAGCATATTGATATAGTTGGTTGGATTTACAAATTCTGCTAGAATTATTTGTCTCCACAAAATCAGAAGAATTATATCAAATCCCATGATCAGAGATTCTGTTGTGCAAAGGCTAACTGGCTAGTCAAACATATTTGTCTACCAAGAGCAGAGCCAGATGGGGAGAAATGAACACATTTATTTGGACACAAAAAAGAGTGCTGAGTTGAATCATTGCAACAACAACAAATATAAGTGTAGTAGCTTTCTGTGCAAGGGAACAACATAATACTTTATTTGCCTAATGACTCTTTGAACCTCAAAGGGTGCAGAGCATGGCCACCATTATTTTTTTAGATTATTTGCTCTAGGAAAGGAAATAGAATTTTTCAAATTAGGCTATTTGTTCAACCAAGGAGATTTTGGGGTTTCTTTAATTCCATCATCTTAAGTATGTCTCTGGAGAGTAGATATCATTATTGCCCTTAAGTATATGTGATGTTGCAGGATCCAATCTGAGCCAGTCGCTGGGACTAGAGGTTTATTCTTCCAAGCTGTGATGTTCATGCTGGAGCCCATCATAGAGAGACAGAGAGAGAGAGAGAAGTTGCCTGATGATGGACTCTAGCATGGATCTGAAAGCTTCTAAGAATAAACATTTGGTCCTGGTGACTAACTCAGATTGGATCCTGCACCATTATTGCTCATTTATTTATGATAAGTGAAAACAATAATTTTTGTTGGCTGCTTGCTATTTTCAGGATATATGCCTCATTTATGTAATTTAGCGTTCATAAGTTCTTGAGCATTGTTTGCTTGTACCCATAGACCTGGCAGGACTATTAACATTGATTCTTAGTGTGGGGATGGCTGTACTACTTTGCACTTAATTTAATCCAGATACTTTTCATGGACTTCTGGGTTGTGCTTCTTAGATATTTCAGCCAGCACAGAATGACAATGATTACTCATCCCAAAGCTGTCTTTTGCAAATATTTGGAGAAAGGCTGATGTTTTTTTTGTTTTGCCATCTACAGAAAATGATCCAATTGGTTATTTTTTAAGTTATTGAACTTTAAAAACATTACAATTAGCATTTATTTAAAACCTTAACTACAAATATTTTATTCCCACATTTAGATGGCTATATATTGATTTAACTGTATTGTACTTTGTAATAAGCACACACATTAAAATTGCTATCATCATTACTGTTGTACAAACTGTAAGAGTAACTAATAATAACTGGTTGTATGGTTTTTCATCAGTATCACAATGTTGGTCAACTTCAACATTAAAGATGTGTATTATTCGTGTTTTCATTGGTATATCTATGCTTAAAACAGGACTGAAAAAAAATAAAATGTACACAAGGAGGTGTATCTTATATGCATTTAATAGTATCAAAATAGTTCATACAACAAACTAAGCAAAACTAATCTTTTTTATGCTTTTCTGTATTTCAGGGACGATGTTCAAGGGAGAACTGCAAATATCTTCACCCACCACCACACTTAAAAACACAGTTGGAGATCAATGGCCGCAATAACCTGATTCAGCAGAAGAACATGGCCATGCTGGCCCAACAAATGCAACTAGCCAATGCCATGATGCCTGGTGCCCCATTACAACCAGTGGTAAGCATTGATTTACTCTTCTTCATTAATGTCCAGTGTGCAGCCACTGTCTCTGTTACGGAAAAAAAGTCTTACAAAAGATGCAACTTCAGTCAGAAATTGTCCATCATATATAAATAACACAAGAGGGAGAATAACACTTATTTATGATGCAAGTCAGGTATCTAGCATTCAGTACACTTTATTGATTAATATCAAAGCAATTCATATAGAATAATATATGCCTCAAAATTGGGCAAAATTTTATCTAAGGACCTGCACAAGTATTACTTGTGCTATGTACTGTCTTTATCATGTAGTTGTACAATGTGGTAATATTAGGCCACCCTGCTTTAGACAGCACCAGAGGCTACTCCATCATTTGGCAAGAGAGTGTAACTAGCAATACAGTTTTCAGAAAAACTGGCAGTACGATATCATTTTACTATTTTTTTTTTGTAGAGGCATCAATCTCTACCCACTTAATCACTGAAGCTCTTTCCCTTTTGTTTCTGCTTCCCACTTTCTTCTTTGTCCCACTCTTCATGTCTTCATGTTATACTATAGTCCTCCATTATCTTTACCATGGTCTTTCCCCATTATTTTCCCTCTGTGGCTTCTTGTTGGTGAATGCAGAACTATTTTGGCTATGACATCTGCTCATTCATACTTGGAAAATAATACAAAAGAAGAATTAGGAGTAAATACAGTATGGTATCATATGACTGTACTGTGGTAGTGATATCAAGAGAAAGGATTTCAGAGGGAGGATTAGGGCTGTGTTGCAAATATGATACTTGCCAAGAACAGTTTGTTGAGTGGTAAGTAAGATTAATTGTAATGTAGGATCCATTAGTAGATTTTCCCTTCCTTCATGAAGAAGATGCTTAGATTGGGACATCCAATTTTAGATTTTGTTTCAGGACAAACAGTAGCTTATATCCTTGGCTTTAATTGACTTAGATCTTGGACTTATTCCAAAATAGACTCCATTGAGTTTAGTTCAACTTCTGCATGATAAATAGGGTTAGAAAGGCAGTCCTAAGATCTGATATTTTTGTACAATGACCTACATGTAAGTCTGATTAAGACAAGTATAATTTAATTTTAAGAGTTATTTAGCTATAAGAAAAGGAACAAGCAACAACTCCACATACCAGATTCGTTCCAAATGTCCTGGGAACAGCTATAAATACTTCAAGTTCTCCAGAAATTATTGTAGATTGGTAGAATTTGAGTTGTTCTTGCAACTTTGAAAGCCTGGTTTTAATCCTCTGTTTTTAGTTTACGAATTTGATGAGCAGGTTAAACAAATCATCTTTGGCAGGAGTAGTGAACTGAAACATGCTTCCTTTAAACTAATAATAAGGCAACTAATCAGAAATCTCCTCTGTGACAGCAATGCAGCTGATAAATAATAAATTCTATCATGTTTAGTATCCTGAATTTTTCCAAAATGTGCAGATAATTTTTAAAAAGAACTTTAAATGGAACATTTAACGGTATCAGGTTGAAAATATTTTTTTGTCTTCCTCCTAAATGGTAGAAGAGATTTCCGCAGAAACTAATAAACGATGTATGGAACATCCTTATGCTAAACCTGTACGTTCCATTTTGACTGGTTTCAGCCAAGAACTCAAGGAATTAATCCCCTTTTCAGAATTTTTTAATTGAGTTTTTGTTACTGAGCTATATCTGCCTTGTTTATTGTAGCTTAAAAGAGTATTGAAAAGCTGTTTGATAACAATATCCGTATGTAATCATAAGTTGGAAGGAAAAAATAAAGCACATGCCAACAAAATCATTTGAATGTTTTGTAAATAAGAAAATGGTTAATGAAAGAATACTATGACAGTGATATTTTCTTAAGCATAGCAAAGTTTTGAAGTTTAAAAATCAAGTAAGGTGTTTCATGGATTTGAAATAAAATTTTACTGGAGGACATAACTGGAAGAAAAATTATTTTGTGGTAGTGTTTCCTCATGCAGAAGTCTTTTATTCTTGTGAGATCACAAGAAAGATAGACACAGTTCTACCTTGCTAATATTTAAACATAATTCATTCATACTTCAGTTTGAAATGTGATTCAAAGAATTTTCTTCAGACTGCTGTGCAGAAACCCCTGAAATAACTTAACTGAAAATTTGTTATGCAAAACTAGTACATTTGCATGCAGTTAGAAAATGTAGATATAATTCCCTATATAGATTTAAAAGCACTTGCTGGCATGTTTGCAACACACAGTCCCTATTGCAAAATGCTGTCATCAGTTTAAGGTCATGATGGAAAAATAATGGGATTTAAAGGAAGACTTATATAGAGCAGAGGTGAATCCAAACCTGTCTTTATTGTGTGTTTCCCTATTTTAAATTGACTTATGAAGCTGCTAGTGATCGGTTGAAATATTGATGGAACATTTTCCCAATGACACCATGTTAATCTGGAATGGAGAACCTATGCCGGTTTGCAGATACCTTTAGAATAAGCAACTTTCCCTAAATTTGACACCTTCCATTAGGGGGAACTTCAATCCCAGAAATCTCAATAGTTGCCAAGCACATCTTGAAGAGATTGAAGAAGGCTGTATGCAAGACAAAATTTTGGAGTCTAAAAACATCTAGAAAGCCATAGGTTTTCCATTCTGATACCTATAATTTATTATTTGTTTTATTAGAATGATAACTTTTAGTCACAGCTGAAACCTTAGTATCATCAGTTTATCCTTTTCATTTAACTAAATATGATTATTAATTGATTAAGTTTAATATTTTAAGTAGTGAACTTATTACTATTATTATTATATTATTATTTCTTCATAGAACCATATCCCTCAGACATTCCAAAAAAGAGGGGGGGAGGGATCTGCATATTTCATCGACACTGATTGCATTTATCAATACCAAACACTAAAGGTGAGAAAATATTACCATTTTGGGTCTTCTTTCTGTTTTCCTTTGTCAGCTGGAAATAACGTGTTCCTCACATTAACTGATTAAATGTGCGTTCATAGACTGTCAGAGAATTAACATTTCTATGCCAAATAAAGTATTTACCTTATACAATTAGTGAATAAAATTGACAGTAATAAAGGTAAGCCTTGATTTCATATGAATAGTAATGTACTACTGGAATGCTGTCACCATACCATACTATCATTCAATGCACACATTTCATTTTTCAAACTAAGATTAGTTAAATAAACTTAAAATAATTGAAGGGGTATAATACGAAAGGAGTTCCTTTTCTTTCATGATGTGAAAAAGAAGGTTGTGTGCTTTTTTACTTTAGGCAAGTAAATCAGGGCTACAGGCTATACTATAGTGGTTCTTCTCATATTTAGCAGTGATCCAACTCCTACATATTGTATTTAACTCTTTGCCTTATTGTTTTGTTCTTCCTAGTATAATATAGTCTCTGATCTTTATTTGATAACATACAAGTGGGAGAGGGGTAACACCTTCCTTTGCCTTGATCTGCTTTGGAAATAAGTTTGTCTCTCCTATCATCACCACCGCAACGAGCCTTCATCAGTTTTCTGCATGAACCCATTAAAACTTCTTTCCATTGTCAGTTGCACTTTACTGGATCCTGTCATGACCATTTAACATAGTTGTACTTCTTGCTACCCAATAGCAAGAAGTACAACTTACAGATAGAAGACCATGTCAAGAACTATGGAAAGCAAACATCTGATAAAATTTGGGGGGTTATAATCAGGGATGGGATCCGACCGGTATAACTACCGGTTCTGTTGCTCTGCGTCGAGTGAGTGCAATTTACGACCTGCTGAGCTGCCCGGACAGCTGAGCAGCGCTGTGTGCGGGTGCGCAGTGGTTGGAAAAGCCCTTTTTTCCCTGCTTTTTCAAACGCAGCTGTGCCGCACAAAGCAGCTGAGGTTGAAAAAACAGGAAATAAAGGACAGGTAAGAGCCCGGGTGGGCGGGCAGGCCGAAACAGCAGCAGACATGTCAATCATTGAATTCCATCATTAGATTGTCTTTAGCAAGACAGTGGAGGAAACATACTGTCCCTTTGCGGCTTATATAATCAGGAAGTCAACAAATGTGGACTGGGCCAGACATGAAGATTGTGCAGATCTGTGGAGTTTCTCAGTCATCTAGGCCATGATGGCTTCTTCAAAAGGCAAGTAGACTGTGTTTTTTTCCTTGAGGAAGAAAATCTTTTGCTTCTCTTGAATGAGAAGTAAAATGTCTTCTTCCTCAAGGGGAAAAAAAAAACATAGTCCAGTTGCCTTTTGAAGAAAAAAATAAATTTTGCAGGTTTTTTGACAGTTCTGATCAAATTATGCCAGTTTGGTTTTTTATCTCTAGTATCCTCCAAATATATTTGTCTATATGCTCCCACTAAGAGAAATCAGTTCAGAAAAGTTAAAATGGGGAATAAATGATTCACATCCATTGTCCAGTATTTTCAACTCCTTGAGAATATAATGCAAGTTCTATGGAAAGATATCATGTTCACCTAAAAGCACATCCAGTTTCACTTCTCAGCCAGATATTTTTCTATCAGCCAATAGTATCCAGCCAATTTTGTTTGTTTTTGATTCATACGACAATGGCAAACTCAGTCCTGCCCTGCTGTTTGCCTCTCACAGATTTTTTAAAAAAAATCTGTTCCAGGATTGTCAACATCTAAATTGACAGCTATTATGATTAAAATATCTCACTCAGTCTTTCATATTTTAGGTCATCTTGTTTAAAAGCCACATTATCTTCTGGCTTTTCTATGTTCAGGTCAAAAAAATCCCAGCTACTAATTATATGTTTCCATACATTTGAATAGTTATATTTTATAGCCAAAAATTAGTGGTTTTGCTTGCATAAAATCCTATAGAATAAATACAATAAACTAATATAGTAATACATTATATTTATTATAGATTCATTTATTAATAATATATTCAATTGTTCCATCCCAGAGGTGCTTCATTGGAAACATTTGTTAACAGAGTAAAACATGTACGTAAAACAGTTACAATACTCATTTTATTTATTTGTATCCTGTCTTTATTTTTTTAATATAAATAACTCAAGGCATCAGAGATAGATAGACCTTATTCCTATTTTTTTTACTACAACAACAACCCTGTGATATATATTGGGCTTAGAAAGAATGACTGGCCAGGGTCCACCGCTGGCTTTTATGACTAAGGGGGATTAGAACTCATGGTCTACCAGTTTCTAGGCTGATGCCTTAACAACCATTATGCAATCCATGAATCATTGCATTACTAATATTAATCATGAACTCTATGAAGATATTCTCTTCTATAAAGTTATGGCATTCTGACATTGTCACTCCTTTCCTTTCCAGCACTGCATACTCATGTTTGTGAGAATGGGGGATTTCATGTTTGAGGCAGGAGATGGGAGGAACTTAGTCAAGAGGCCAAGATTAGTCCTTTCTATCTTTTTCAAGTCATTCTTTCTCAGCCATTTGTCCTCTACCTACTGTCCAGAACAAAACTCCAAAACAAATGAGCAGACAGTGATAGGTATTTATCTCTCCTTTCTATTGTTTGTATGCAGCAGGTGCCCATTGATGTTGGCTTTAATATGAGACATAGATGAGCCAGCACACCCTATAAATACATGATTTATATCCTTTCCAAGGAAGGAAAGGGTAATATATGGCAGCGACAGCACTGTGTCTCCCATAATTTCTAACCAAGCAGTAAGACAGGTTGTGAAATATATAGCCCAAGGCACAGATTGATTATTTATGTGATACATTTTCAGTTCACTCCAGATTCATTCAAAAGATTGCTATTTTCTAAGTATCTTGCCTTGAATTAGTTCCCACCCTATAAGGGCAAGATGTTATACCTATCAGATTTTCCTCTAATTACAAACAAAAGCAAAGTCTCTATTTGTGATAGCAAAAAGAGACTGAATTGAAGGAAAGCAAATGGGACTTTACACATTTCTATTTTTTGTTTTGTTTTCATTTGGGAGCCTGGCAGTTTCAGAATAAGAGCAGAAGATACTTTGCAGGTCTACCAACTTTACTTTTGTTCCAGTTCACAGTGAAAAAAAAATGCAGATCATGCAGTTAAGATTTGCTTAATACATAGTTTGCTCTTCCTGTTTGTTTAGTGACGATCTCAGTGCTAAAATAGTTACAGAAATATCAGAGTAGTTTGATTTTGATCAATGTGCAACTACAGAAGTTTCATAATCCAGGTCCTTTAATTTGATACTCTTACAGCAAGAGGAGTGCAGTCCAAGCAGCACCCCTGGACCTGTCATTGTTTGCGTTCCACTTCACGAGGTATATGTTTTTTGTTCAACATCTGCTTAGGAGTTACAAGTTTATGTACGTCAGGATATCTCAGTTTTCTTCTTTACCATTCTCCTACCTTTCTTATTAATTACAAAAGTCCTTTAACTTTATTTAAATTATAGCTGAACTCAAGCATTATGCTATGCCCTGGTCTGCCTAATGATGTTTTATTGAGTTAAAAAGCTGCCTTTGAATAAGATCCATCTGTAAACCATAGTTTACAAACCATAATGGATGGATTACAAGGAAACCCAAATAAATCACATTGTGGTTTAATACAGTGATGAACTCAGCAGTTCAGCTTGATCCAGTCAGAGCTACACTTAAGATAAATAAAAAATGGATAAATAGGTGGGAGGAGGGATACTAAAATGCTAAAATTTTATCATGATTAACCTACGTCTCATTGGATTCAATAGGTTTGTTTTAGGCATAATGTCTTCTGTATGTAACCTAGTGAATTTCTATATTTCAAATTACGCACAAATAGTTCAATGAACTATTAATTAGTAATATATTATTAGAGGGGTTCTCTTCTTCTTTTTTAATATAAATATTCATTCCTTTTAAAAGAATTAAATATGTTGGTAGGGCATACAATTGTTTCTCAGTACCATAAAGAAAAGCCATCATTTAGAGTAAAAGTATTCCTGTATCCAAAATAAATAAATAAATAAAATGCATAAACAAAATTGCTACAGGACATGAAAGATATCCAAAGGAAATACTGTACCATTTATTTCCAGCCTGGTAGATCTAAACGTATTAGGACTACAGATCCAGTACATCTGGGAAGCATGGGATTTGCCCTACAATCCCAACCCATCTGGGTGGATGTATGTGGATTGGGAAAAAACTTCAAGAATAAGCATCTGGATTCACCTTGAGCCTGAGCAGAAGCAGCAGTTTCCTTCCATACGTTTTTGATTTGCAAAATGTTGACTCTGATATCGAAGTGGGTGATTATCTATAGCGCACACTTAGGCTCATTCGCTCTACCACTTTTCTCTTGTTTGTTCCCTCTGGAAGCAATTCCTGCATCTTGGGTTTCTGACATTTAAAATAAGCATGAAAAGGATACTTGAATGATGGTGTCTAATTCTATAAAAGCTCTACCCCTTCCTTGGTGTTGAGAAGTTGAAAGATTTATGTAGGGTTAGGATGTTATTTTGAGACCTGAGGCTATACCTTGTTTATCCCCTGACAGGCCTTTCATTTTTGATCTTTTCTATTCAGTAAAAGAAGAAATGTGAAAAAGAAATAGTATTTTCACATCTTATTCTCCCAAAGATGTAACTTCCTCTTGATGGTAGAGAAAACACCAAATCTTAAGCAAACTTTTCCATGCTATGAACAGAGATTATATTATCTTAAATTACATATATGCCCTTTAAACTGCATCACCCTTTCACATCGGTCCTGTGGGATTTCATTGGTGATACATAATCTTCATTCCTCCTATCTTACTATTTTAGGCCAAAGAACCAGAATTTTTCACTTTCATTTAACATAAATGGAAGAGATTCTTTTTTTTTTTGAAAGAATCCATGCCTGCACAACCGTCTGCTGAATTTTTATTTTTAGATTTCTCTCCTCCCATTTTTATTATTTTTATAAATAACTCAAGGTGGCTAATACTGTTTGCTCCTCCTATTTTCTCCACAACAGCAACCTTGATTTGGGTTGACAGAAAGTGACTTTCAATTTATTGAAAGAGAGGTGAAATATTCCTCCGCCTAATGCATGAATCCATTTGTGTTGTATCAGTACACCTGCTCCTTTTTCTAGGTCTGACTAAAATGAATCAGAGAAGTATAAAGATAGCAAACAAACAGTAAACAGAGTTTTGGTGAACAAATTGTAGGGTGAACAGCAAATAAAACAACATCTGTTTCATGCTTAGGTATCCAAAACAGTTAGTTATGCTGAATTCCAAAGTGTTCCATAATTGAGAGCAGTGTCAAGACAGCTTTATTTTGGGCCCAAAACAAATAGGTCTGTCTCTCAAAGAGGAGATCCTTAAAGAGGAGATCATCACTTACTATTGAGATCTGGTCAGGCTCATATCACATAGCTATGGAAACCTGACTGTTCACCTTTGTCCAGAAGGCTGGAGATCAGTCAAAAATATTGCCCCATTTTCTTTCAATGATAAATGTACTAAAACTGCATCATATCTCTTATAATACTGTCATAGTAAACTAACATTTGGAAGACCTTTACATAAAACAATTTGATTTCTCTTTTTTGTCTTCACTCAGTTTCCACAATGAAATAAGAGAGGTGCTCTTCTTGCACCTGAGAAAACCATCCCTAAATTATCCTTTATACAAGAGGAGTGTTGTGGAATTTGAAGCAGGATGATTCTGCATAGTGAAAAGGGAATTGAGGACCTTCATTTTGATTTAGTAACTAAGCACACACAATGACTCAGCAGTCATTAAGTGAATATTTCTTTCTTCTTCTGCATTTTAACAGTGTGGTAACTTTCTCATTCTTGTTCTGTCTATCTGACTGTAGACCACAGAGCAATGGTGCTTAAAACATTAAATATCCTACAGTGCAGGAAAAGGAAATGTTAATGTGGTTGGATTTTTTTCATTCAAATTCTATACTATTGCAAATACATTCTGTCAGGTTATTTAAATTTCACCACCACAAATGAATGCAAAGATGTGTTTCTTTATGCTAGTCATTGAGTTATTTTATTCTCAAAGGAAGGGAGAATAATCATAATATAATGTACTATGCACTTATCTTGGATGTACTAGTGCAGACCCCAAGCTGCAGCAACTTCAATTGCAACATAGAAGTTGAACTATCAGAGATAGTCAATAAGGTCTTTTTGAATTAGCCTCTCTTACTGAAATTTAGGCTGTTGCTGCAGAAGCATTATGTATCCTGATTTCAAATGTACAAAACAAAGGTGGGATATACTGTAAATTTAATAGCATAAGTAAATTCATAAATTGCTATTACTTTAGATAAAGTCTTACTACACATAAGCCCTGCCTTGGATACTTTTATTTGATGACTTACTTTTCCATCTTTTGTTACTGGTTTGTTGAAATAAAAAATGAGCTACTGTGAAAAATGCTTCCTTCTTAAATGTTTGATGGTTACATTTAGTAATAGATGTTTCCTACATACATTCAGAGATTTGTAGCTTAGCCCCAGTAGATAATAATATTTAATATTAATCAGTAGGAATACATAAAGTACTTCCAAGGAGAGCAGAGTGCCCTTCCCAAGAAACTAATAAACCTCAGTCCCTTTCTCTCCAGTCATAGCAAATGTTTTATTGGCGCAATAAACATCTTTACAAGTAACAAGTACTTACGTAGAGTTCTTTACTACAGCAAGAAGTCCAGTATACACAATTCTTTCCTCCACATAGTGCATTCTTCTTCCTTTATTCCATCTCTTTTTTCCCCTATGTCTGTTCACTATTTTCATCCTCTTGGGCAGCAAAGAAAGTGGTTACGAGGATGGGAGGAGGAGGAAACAGTTTGATCTTATAGGTAGTTTTTGACATAAGACCATTTGTTTAGCAACCATTTACTGTAAAAAGTGACTTGAGAGTCACACTTATGACCATTGCACCATGCCTGAAGTCACATGATCGCAATTTGGGTGTATTTATGATAGTTGTAGCATCCCGGTATCACATCATTATTTCTGATCTTTCTAGCCAACTTTAGACAAAGTCAACGAGAGAGCCAACGCTGCATAACAACTGCAGCAAAAAAAAATTTTTTTTTTTTGTAAAATTGGTCACAGTCACATGATGGCTCATTTAAGAACTCATTGCTTAGTGATAGAAATTCTGATCACAATTCTAATCATAAGTTAAAGACTACGGATAGTTAGAAAGCATCTTTTAACAGCAAGCAAATCCATTATATAATCATGTTGGCCACACGACTATGGAAATGTCTTTGGACAACACTGGCTCCTTCTGCTAAGAGATGGAGATGAGCATGGCCCCTTGAGTTGGACACAACTGGACAGGGGAAACCTTTACCTTTATTAGATTTTTATCCTGTTTTTATTACTTTATATAAGTAACTCAAAGTGTTAACATCCAACCAGTTTTTCATGCCTAAGTCAAGACTAGAACTGAGCCACCTGGCTTGTATGCCAGCACCCTAAGCACTATACCAAACTGGTTTTATGACAACTTCTCTGATAAGGCCCTAACTACCTATATTATTATTCTTGATCCCGGTTGGCATCAGCATATTTGAGCACTGGGTCTCATTTCTTTAATGCATTTACATATTACAGGATTTGAGGCAATAATGTTTCACTAATAAGAATGGGAAGGATATGAGACTGCCAAGAATGTGGGACATATTAACAAATAATTATTAATTTTTAGAAAACATTTTCCCTGGACAATTAGGTTATCACAAAACAATGGCTTTATTTGCTCATATTTCTTTTCTCTAAAAGCTCTTAATAATTTAGCTCTTAATAATTCCCTTGCTGTGAGATCTTCCATAGGAAGTAGAGTCCATCCACACCTTTCTTCAGAGATTAGTTCTGATTATTTCTAAATGTAAAAGATACATCATTGTTTATTTATTGAGTTGTGAGCAGTAGCAATCATTGATCAACCCTAGTGTATTCATGAAGGGACGCTCAGTGGCTAAGACGTTGAGCTTGTCAATCAGGCAGTTTGGCAGTTCAAATTCCTAGCACCACGTAATGGAGTAAACTCCCATTACTTGTCCCAGCTTCTGCCAACCTAGCAGTTCAAAAGCATGTAAAAATGCAAGTCGAAAAATAGGGACCACTTGGTGGGAAGGTAACAGCATTCCATGCGCCTTCGGCGTATAATCATGGCGGCCACATGACCATGGAGATGTCTTCAGACAGCGCTGGCTTTGTAACGGAGATGAGCACTGCCCCCTAGAATTGGAAATGACTAGCATGTATGTGCGAGGGGAACCTTTACCTAGTATATTCAGAAGTTCTTAAGAGTTGTAAAGGGAATGGGTATGGGACAGTCCTGAAATGGTATTAAATTTACATTTCAAAGCGAGCTCACCTGATATTATATAAAGACTGAAATTTACTTATTTTTTTGGATTTGAATTTGGCAAGACTGCAGCCTTCAGCACCAAATCTATATGTGTGTCTGTGTGCTCATATATCTCATGTGTACACATACGTAATTTCAATGTAGAATTGTTTTTAAGTCTTCTTAATCCTCTGAAAAGAGGATTAAAAAAAACTCTAATGAAGAAGTATGCAAAACTAACCAGGGAAAAATAGACCAGAAAATTTGTCTGCCAACCAGAGACATTGAGGACTAAGTTACAAATTACAGGTAGTCCTCAACTTATAAACATTCATTTTGTGACTGAAGATAAAAGGCACTGGAAAAAGTTACTTACAACCAGTACTTGCACTTACAACCATTGAGCAATACGGTCTCTATGGTCACATGATCCAAATTTGTTGGCATTTGGCATGTATTAAAGATGGTTGCAGCATCCCAGGGTCATGTGATCACCTGACCTTCCTATCCAGCTTCCAACAAGCAAAGTCAAAGGGGAAAGCCAGATTCGCTCAATTTAATAACTGCAAGTGATTTGCTTAACAACCATGGAAAAAAGGTTGTAAAATTGGGTGTGATTCACTTAACAACTGCCTTTTCTAACAGTGGAAATTTTGGTCCCAATTGTCATAAGTCAAGGACGAAGTTTACATTCTTAGGAAAAAAAAGTTTGTTACTTCAAGGATATCTTTTTAACTCTAGAGCAGCTTTGTTGAACCTAGTTCTCCCCAGGTGCATTTAAATTCAGATGCCATAATTCTAAGGAATTAGGTGGCATTTGTGGAAACAAAGATCCATTGCATCTAGAGAACAGCAGATTACTTATGTCTGTTGAGATTCTCAGTCATCCAGGTAATAGTTGTCCCATTTTCAAAAAGCAACTGGGAGACAGACAGGGAGCCTACCATGCTGGCCAGAGCTTTTTAAGACTTGTGATGGATCACTTTTTGGTAATGAAATACAAGGGCCAAGTCCCTGTAATAGAAGGGCAAAGGTTAAACTTTCTTTGTTATCATCCAACTTTGGAATGCAGACTACTTTGCGAGCTAAATCTTATCCACTGACTGTATAAATTATCTGGAACATTTGAACTATTTCACCTTGTGTTGCGTATGTTTGAAACTTTTAACCCACTTTGATAATTTCACTTGGGTATAAAGGTGGGATATAAATCAAAACAATGAAGTACTTCAAATTCCTACATTAGATTATCCAGTCTGTGTAGAATAGAGACTAGGAAAGAAAATTTTCCCTTGTTTGTCTTTGTTATGCTCTCTCTGTCTTTAAGATTAATTTGAATAGTAGTAGTGGCCTCAATGTATACAGCCTACAGCAACTTCATACAGTTTTAGTTTGCAACACTGATAGTAAAATACAATTAAAAACTGTCATTATTATGAGGTTACATACAAATAATATTATAAATAGCTTTTATTAAAGAATTTTAAGACCTATTGAAAGGTGCCATTTTAACATGTGTATCTTACAATTTAATCGCTCTGTGAAAAGAATAAAAATGTTGTTCTTTTATAATTGCTGTAAGACTTATATTGGTGCAATATGAACGGTCCCTGTCCAGTTCCATCAATTGACTACTAATTAGTATATCTAAAAGCTTAGCAAGAAACGAGTGTTGCCTTCATCTCCTGCAGTTGAGGCTGAAGCAATTAATGTCACATATAAAAATTATCGTGCCTTTTGTGAAAGCCTTCAGTTTGATTGGGGGGGGAGGGGGGGGAGAAAAAAAATTCA
The DNA here is from genome assembly GCF_900518735.1 of Pseudonaja textilis. The sequence continues at coordinate 19,985,130 of NW_020769324.1, forward strand.
AGAAATTCTTACAGGTGAAATGTTGTGTTCTTGTTTTAAAATACTAAGATGATGTATGTATAGTTAGTCCTCACTTAGGTAGTCCTCAAATGATGTATGTATAGATAGTCCTCACTTAGCAACCATTAGAAGTTACGATGGATCCGCCAAAAGTACTTATGTCCTGATTCTAGAGTTCTGGTGGCACACACGCATAAACACACAAAGTTACATCACCACATTTTGAATACTTAACCAGTCGCAGCATCCCACAGTCACATGGCAATGTTTACTATGGGTTTTCTTGCAGAAAACTGGCTGAAAAGGCCAGTTACCAGCAAAAAATGCCCACACAATGCATTGATTTACTTAACGAATGCAGTGTTCTCTTTATGGTCATGGTGTTTGCTTAATCACCACTGCAAAAAGCTTGTAAAATCAGGCTGATCACATGGACCATCATGACTTAACGACAGAAATTTCAGGCTCTGTAAATGCTTTGTGTTTCTTCTTGTACTGTCATCTGTTCTTGTCACATTTCTATTACCGGTAGATAAAGTACAACATTAGAAAGCATCTTCTTCAACTAGGCATTTACTGATTGGAAAGTGTGGGCTGCCAAGGAGATTTGAGAGGGACAAAAAGCACTCTGTAGTGCCCTCTTAACATTTTCAAAAGTAAAGCATCACCAAAACAAATTCAAATAAAATGCTGAAATACTTTAAAAATAAAGTGGAAAGGAAACCCCAAACCCCAACTTTTTCACAGTAGAAAAGTATGAGATTTAAACTGAAAAATTTAAGACAGCTTTAGGATAAACATAGGATAAATACAATTCTAGCAGCCAGAATCATACATATTATAGATGTTTCCAAAAGAAGGTCAAGCGTATAGTTTTCCTGTGCCTTGGCATGAGTTTGATGCCTTTACCAAGAGAAGGAGGCACCCTTCTGATTGCCCCTTTCTGAACCAGTTCTTGCACACCTACTGTGGAAACATGACTTGATTGTCCAGAACAGGGGTAGTATGCAAACTTTATCTCCTTCCCTTACAGTTCCTGGGATCAGTTGCTGGCTCAAATGCCTTCCTTGAACAGGAAGCTCCTTCCATTTGTGAGAGGGTCAGTTAACACCATTGTCTGCATGCATAAATGTTGCATTATTTCAAAATGATTTAATGTATAAATGTTTTTTGGACTACTATTTATATTTGACTATCTTGCTCTCTCTCTCTTTTCTCTTTTACCAGCCAATGTTTTCAGTTGCACCAAGCCTAGCCACCAATGCTTCAACAGCCTTTAACCCCTATTTGGGGCCAGTTTCTCCTGGCTTGGTCCCAGCAGAGATCTTACCAACAGCACCAATGCTGGTTGCAGGGAATCCTGGTGTGCCAGTTCCTGCTGCTGCAGCAGCAGCAGCACAGAAGCTAATGCGGACGGACAGATTGGAGGTAGGAAATAATTTGCCTCCCAGTTATGGTAGTTTTGATCAGCCAGGTATGGCTCATTGATTCTGTAAATGTAATCCTACTTGGGATATTTTATGGAAGAAAGTGCTATTCAGAGAAAAGCCTTTGCCCATCAGCAGTATAATAATGTGATTACAATGTATCAGGCTAATTCTTGAAAAGGAACTAATAGATTTCAAACCCCACCAATTTCCGTACTTATCAAAGCATTATTATTCCTAACAAGAACAACATTAAAAGCAATAGATCTTCATCAGTAATAAACTAGGACTAGATTCACACAACGTGCTTAATTGGTGTATTGAATTAAACCATTTTCTGTGTTTACACGATACTTTCAGTTACAGGTAAACTGAACAACCTGGCTTCAAATACGATGACTCACAAAAAATCATGTGGTGCAAATGCCAGGTCTTTAACTTACCCTGTAGAGCATGTTGTATTGGATATAGCATAGGACTAGACTCCAATGCAGAGCTGAGTATGTTTTAAGTCTTTGCATAGGCAAAATAGATCGGCCAGTGGCCCAAATAATATTCTGGGTGGCCCATAATTTTTTTTCAGCTTTTTTCCCCCTGTGGTTTTTATGTTAGAGGAGTGTAGAAAACCTCAAAGGCAGTGGGACAAAATTCATTTAATGTCTTGCTTAGTAAGGGAAATGTTGGTTTCAGTTGTGGTTGTAAGTTTAGGAGTACCTGGAATGCAATTTCTCCTTCCCTCCCCAAAACAGTGAAAGGGAAAGGACTCAAAAATTATGTCCCTGTTCTCTCTGATAACATCAACTACCTTTCTACACAACAGCTGGGTGAAAAAGTTTTTTTTAAATAATAATGGCTCTAGCCACCTAAAGTTTTATTGACCCTAACATTCATGATATGGCATAAACAAGGGTCAGCTTTTAGCAACCACATACATAGATGGGTTTTCTCTAGGACAACATGTTCCCAACCTGGTATAAATGTAAAAAAATCTCCAATTAACATTTATCAAGATCTGTAGAATTAAATTATGAAGGTGGAATGGATCTGACCAGTTATGACATTTTATCTGGCAAATAGCTTTATAGTGTTTGTTTTCTGTTTTTTCCCTGGTGCAATTTTTTTATTGAAATTTTGGGGAAAGTTGGGGGGGAATTGTTCTTATTGATTATACTAGAGAAGTAGCTGAACACTGCTTTTCTCAGCTGCAAGAATGTTTTGCATCTGAGCTGCAATATGTTTTGTATCAGTTGATGAGGATTTTTGTACAGCTTATATTATGTGTGGTGAGATGTGGCTGTTGGGAGTTTCAGATTTGGTCCATGTGGGTTGGTTTTGCATCCTGCCATTATACAATGCAGTGATGAGGATGTCAGGAATGGGAGTTTGTTCTCTTTCCTCTGTCTGGGAAATTTCATCCCTAGGCATGTAGAGTTAAAGTTTTGAAGAGTGATTTCAATTTGAGTTTATTTTAGAATGACAAAGATGTCATTGGCATATTTGAATTCCTATCGTTATTGATCATCTTCTCTTATGCCATCTGTACATCTTAGTCATAGTGGATATGCTCCTTTGCCAGGAATAGTTTCTCAACTGAAAAATTTTAATGGGCCTTTTCAGCATCTTATCACATTTTAGTAAAGCCAGCCCTCAGCCAGTTTTCAGCTTCAGCTTGGACAATGAAGTCTTCCTTATGCTAGTCCACACTCTGTCTGATTTGTCTTTTAAACACAGACAGGAGGGAAGCATAGTGCTTAGTCATGCTGCTTATTCTTTTTAAATCCACAGAGTATTGAAAAGAAATTATATTAAAGGGGTCAGAACTCTGTATGCCAGCTTAGTAATAACTGAAATCGAATAGAATCTATTTTGGTGTGGAGGAATAAGTCAGCATGGAGTTTGAAAAGGAAATGGATCTGACCAGGAGCTGTAGAAAAATAAAACCACCAGTTCATTCTTACAAGAGGCATTTGCAGTGTGACTTCACTTTGAGACCTCTTTGTTTAACAATCTGACTGCCAATCCAAATTATGGACACTAAACGAGGACTTCCTGTATTATTAACAGCTTGGAAAGTCTAAGAAAGCCATCACAGCAAACATGAGCAATTGGCAAAAGCCATGTTAATATCATGTGCATCACAATTCCATTGCACTAGTAATATGAATTATGTGATATAAAGACAAGCTAAAGTATCTAATTTACATCATTTGTATGATGAAGTCATGACATAGTTATCACATATCCTCTGCAGATGCCATCTTGTTGAATTCACATTTTGTTGTTGCTTTTATTATCTAATCAAAAGCTTTAAAGTTTACTGATGTTGTTGCTATATGTAGCAGTCAAGGGGGGAGGGGGGGAGCCAGCTTCTTCCCTGAATCTCCTATCCTGCATTAAGGGATTACAGGGTCATAAAAAGAGTTTTTATAAGGAAGGTAAACAATAATTCTTATTTAAAAATAACAGCATTCAAAATCTGATTTTGCAAATACTATATATTTGCATTCGAAAGCTTTCCATTTAGAGAAGATTCTTGTAAGACTTCTAATATAACACCCTAGCACTTGTAAATTGTAAAGGGAAATTTCTTAGTAGCATGAGAAAAAAAAAATCATTATTTTATGTTTGTGTCAGATATGAGAAACTATGAGGGATACAAGTGAGAAACTAACAGAATCCATCTTTTTTACACCTTTGGCTAGAAGGGTGGGGGAACTGGGCTGTTTTATACCAGGTAGGATTATTTAACAATTGACCCAATACAGCACTTGTTTTTATAGTATTTTCAACCCACAAGTTAACCTCCAACTCAGATCATTTTATTATCACAGTTATTCTAGCAATACATAATTACATTATCTGGCAAGATTCATCTTTTAGAAAACTAAAAAATATCTACTCCTTTCTTTGTCTGCATGTGCATTAACCCCTGATAACTGCCTGGACAAGTTCCTGCAATTTTCTTGGTAAGGCATTGTTTGCCATTACCTTGTCCCTACAGCTGAGAGAGATTAGATGGCCCAAAGTCACCCATTTGGCTTTGAAAGTCAGTGCTAGAACTCCTGGTTTCTAGCCTGGTGCTTAACCAGTATACAAAACTGGCTCTTACTCTAAACTCCATAATTCTATCTCCATAATTCTAAGAAAGAGTAGTATCAAACTTTCCTGACAATTACTAATTCCTCCCCATTGATCAGATTGTCACAATAGAGGTAGCTCCGGTACTATAATACATAAGTATGTAGGAAGTTCATTTTGTGTTGCCAATGAGTTCTATATTGGAGTAGCTTCCTTTTTAAGGCATTTGGGTTGTTTTTCTTTACCCCCTTTTCTTTGAGAACTAGATCCACAAACAGGTCAACTGAATGATTTTAGGTGTTCCCATTAAATAACTTATTGAGTGGAGTTGGTTTAATATTTTATATAACTGGACCTGCTTGGACAAAATTACACTAACCAGTTGAACTTATTAATTTCCATGGTAATGATTCCTACTGATTTTTCATTCTCACACAGACTAGGAATGTAAGTTACATTTCATTCGATTCTGGTTGGTTTGGGAAGGAAATGGCTCAGCTTAGAGGTAACATAATTATTATCTTGAGCAAACATCTTATTTGCTATTATCTCTGACTTTGCTGGTCAGAGGAACTAACTGGAAGTGAATTAGACAGTGTACAGTTATTTCTTGACTTCAGATCATTTGTTCAGCAACCATCTGAAGTTACAGTTATGCTGAATTAAGGGACAACCAGTCCCAAAAGTTTATTTATTTATTAAACAAAGTTAAGCCTCACATACAGTGACCCCGATCGGTGTACAACATTAAAAGTCCACAGTTAAAAATCTATGATAATCCATGGCCCAGCCCCTACCCCATGGCAGCAACAGAATCAAAAGATCAGTTGTGAATAGGATCCCCAGACCACCTGACAGAACCATCTATTAAGGCCTTGCAGAAAAGCAACAGGGAAAAAGCTAATTTATCTCTGGGGGAAATATTATTCAAAGAGAGGGAACTCCCATAGAGAAAGCCCTTTTCCTAGGTCATACCAGATGTGCTTCCTTGATAGTTGGGACCCGCAATATGCCCTGTCTTCCATATCCGGTGGACTGGGAAGGTGTAATTGGGAAGAGGTGGTCCATCAAATTTTCCTTTACCAGCAGGACTAGGGAATATGTCAGGTGCAAATAACCAGGACAGTTTGTTACCAAAACGCAGAAGAGTTTGTTATTGCTATCTCTAATACAAACATCTAATCAGCTAATGGTCAAAGCTAAATTGGCACCAGATAAGGGTCAACGGAATTCACAGGGGATTGAACCTGGGTCTCTTGTGATAATGCATTGATTCCAAACTGATGATACATTTAACCCTACCTTCCAGATCAGCTTGCACTTGTATAGAATTCCAGAATTCCCGTGCTAACTGAAGCAGACATATATGACATGCTTTATGACCATATCACTCAACCTCAGAAAGAAATTACTATTACTATGATAATAATTGTGACCAGAATTACTATAATAATTCAAGGATTATCTGTATATCAACATCAATACTTAGAAAAAATAATATTCCAATGATTATGAATACTGAATCATTTTATAAGACTTTAGCCATGGTGAGTCAGTTTTCCTGTTGAGTCATACACACGCAGGTTAAGGACAGCTTCAGAGGGCTGATTCAGGAGAGGAATTCCCATTTGTGAACATTTTCCCCAGGGTTAACAGTTGCAAGTAGCACTGGAAGAGTTGTAACTGTAAGTTGGGCCTGTGGAGTGTCCGCAACATTGATTAGTAATTGGAAGAAAGCACAGCAAGGAAGATGCAAACACAGAGGAATGGCTGAAAGTGCTTTTCTTTTTCAGGGCTAATTGGACAATTTTCGATCTGCTGTTATTTGTTTTGCTGAGTCCAGAGGACTTGTCTCTGGAGTGGGACTCTTGCTCTGCTGTGTGTTAATATAGGGAAATGGAACACAGTAGTTCTGCTGTCATTTTCACAGCTCTCAAAGGAACAGTCTTGCCAACCAACCAGTGAACCAAGATTTTTTTATTCCTTGTAGGGCATTAGTTGCAACTTTTTTGGAAGCTGGAGCTTCTACTTTAGAAAGGCAGCCGCGTTTTTCAGAACCATTATTTTGATAATGAATCAGCTCTGTCTGTTCAACTATCACAACATCTTTCCCCACTATAAATAGGCAGCAGCTATTTGTGTGGGACTTGATCAGTCTCTCCTCTCCAACTAACAGACATCTTATTGCTAACATTTACATAGTATTCTTAAATTTGGTTTCTTTTCAGTTTCTATTCACAACCATTCTGTAAGATAGTTTATTATTCTGGACACACCGGTGAGAAATAAGTCAAAATAATTTTATTTTCATCAACACATTGAAATTCTATTCTGAGATGCAGTTATAAAGTACAATATTCATTCCTGTTCAATAATATTTCCATTTAAATTTCCTGAATGCCTCAGAAAGTGGCATCATCATAGCCAATAGTGGCTAATCGCAGGAACTAAACAGCATGAGGGCACAAATTTGGGAATCAGATATACAAGATGAATTGAGAAGTTGAGAAATATCCTAGAATTGACAAGAGTAAGTTAAAGCCTGTAACCCTTACCTGGTAACAGCTGGGCTTGAGGATGACTTCATTTAATACCTCAGTCTGCATTCTGGATGGATTCAGATTCTGGTTCTCAGAATTCCAAGATAAAATTATCTTACCCTGAGTTAAGCATTGATCCATCTAGCCTGGTATTATTAGGATTGGCTGGTGCTAATAGATATAGTGCAACAAGCAATGGGAATGTTTGAACTACAGTTGAATAAGCAGTTTTTCTCTAGTTCATATAAATGCTGAATTATAATTACAAAGGTTAGTTCACAAGAACTGAATTCCCATGATTCACTAAATCCAAGTCAAACAAATCACTTGGCACAATGTGTGCGATCAGACAATAGTTACAATTGTCTTGTCATGGAACGATAGCCTTCTATCTTTAGAATGTCCTGAGGGTACCAGTTCTAGAAGGCTGATTGATGCAATGAAATTGTGTTCTCTATTGGTAGTATGGATTTTGTGCACCTTCACACTATTTGCCTTTTAAATAACCAATGAGATAACCCTATAGATCCACAAATCAGTCCAGGTAAGGAACTTTAAAATAGTTAGGATCAGTTACCAGGTTGAAGAACATTGACATAGAGTGCATTTTAACTTTTATTTAATATTTTCTAACATTCTGGATATCCCACAGAGTGAGAGATACTTTTCCTCCCTCCTTCCCTCTCTCCCTCTCTTTTGCATTATAGTATCAAGAATGGGCTGAAGTTCTATAAAAAATTATTAAACTTAAACTGGTCTGTCAGTGCACGGATAGGAAACAATTTTAGAACTATATGAACAAACAGGGATTTAACTGAAATAAATAAAACAACTATAGTAAGCTATTTCTTCAGTTGACCAAATAAACTATCCCTGTAAAAATGCTACAAGTGTTAACAAAGACTTGACATATTCATAGTACCCCCTGACTTGATGAACCATTCATATTGGCTTGATTCATACATTGCTTTAAGTTATAAATCATAATTTACAAACTACAATGGCAGGTTCACACTAAATGCTGAAACAAGTTTTAACAAAAATGCTACTTTATTGATCGATTGTCTTATACGAACAAGTATCTAAATGTTTTCATTTTGCCAGAAGATGATTTCATTGTCCATTTCACTGAAAGTGTCTTTAGTGGATATTAAGGAAAGCCCTTTCCCAAATGAAGAATTGCATTTCCAGTATCTTTATAGGGTGTCCTAAGTCCATAAAAGTATGGGTAGCTTATAATTTTAGAAACAAATAGCAGTAATAACATATAGAAAATACACTTTGGAAATTAAGGACAAACCTAATAGTTTTAAAATAAACTATAGAGGACTTCTTAATTCACCTAGCCTATCCCAAGGCCTGGGAGAATATCCAAATTTTCAAGACCTTTCACATCATCAAGGTGGGAGCCATACAGTACACCAGAGTGCGTTGTTCCAGAGGGTCGGTTCTACAACAGAATAGGCAGGCTTCCTACTTTTCAAAAGATTAACAATGCTTAACCAAAGGGCAGAGATTACTAGAGATGGGCATCCCTTTAACTAGTAAGATCTTATGCCACCAAGGGCTCTATAGTGATCATCACTATCGTGACTTTACCTGGCAACCAACCTACTGTGATCTGCCCATTCCTGCCCATTCTGTCCCATGCTCAACAAGCAGTAGTCTTCAATACACTTCTTGTATTATATTCCAATAGTCCATTCTTGAAGCGACTAGAGAATGAAGGACCATCTGGAGACTCTCCTGATACAAGTATAGGTATAATTGGCACACCAGATTAATATGTTTAAATGCCTTCTTGGCTGCAGCTGCCTCACACTCTTCAATCAAGAGTGTCCAAGAAGATACACTAGCTTAAACGGAGAATTTGAGTCCCATACAAGATTACAGATAGACAGTCCCCAAGTTTGGAGAGCCCAAATATTCATAGTCATTGATGTAGAAGGGTCAAGTGTTGGAGCCTCAACAGAAATACAGATGTGGGGCTACAGGCCAATCTCTCACCTCCTATCAACTAGCCACAGGAAAAGCAGGAGAATAATCATACCCCATTGCCTAGCATACCAGTTCTCATAGCAGATCTCACAATTTCAAAATCCTCTTAAGTCAAGGAGAATCATCATACTGCTCCCATCCTATGTTCACCAAATGTCGTTGGCAACTGTGATCCATGCTATTTCCATTCTGTGCCCTGATGTGAAATGGGACTGGATTTCCTCTAGAATCTGGAAAGCAAAATTGGGAAAGTAGATACATATTGTCCATAATCATTGTCTCTGGCAATGATTTTTTAGAAGTAGTCATTCTATTGCCTCTTTTAAGTTCAGAGAACTTAAGAGGTCAGCTGTCAACACCACTCTCGGATCCAAATGCAAGTTACCTCCCAAGCAGCTTTAACAACCCAGAAATGACATGACCCTAAGAAAATTGTAGCCATCTCACAATCCGGCCATGTTTTTGTTACATATAAAACTAATGTTAGCCTTCCTGAGAAATCAGTTGGCCTGGCCTAACCAATGGGATTAACATTAGGCTTGCAAGTTTGATTGGGTTTTATTTCCTTCTCCTTCTTATAGTTGAATTCAGTGAATTATGCCCAAATGTTATCTGGTTGTTTTGGATTTGGAAAATATTTTACCCCATTCTCTTGGCAGGGAAGCTTAGACATCTCTGTGAAGGTCATCTTCCTGGCTTTAGAGACACAGGACCTCTCACACATAGTCAGATGCCCGTCTGTCTTCAGCAATCAATGTGAATTTTAGACTGGTAATTATCAATTGACACACAGCACTTCACTGTGCTGCCTAAAAGGCAATCTAGGGAGAATCTGCCATACCAGGCAATTTTCAAGAAGCCTTGTTTCATAAAACTCACATTGGATGTGAGATCAGTATGTCCTTTACTATTTTTCATCCTCTTCTCAATCAGGTCTGCTTTTTGGACACTGCCTAGATAAGTCCCAGCAATTTCTTTGGCAAGGTTTTTCAGATGTTTTTCCTGGTTTTTAATCCAATGGTTGTCTTTCTTCTCAATGCATATTATATGACACTTAGAACATAGGCTGGACTATTTGCTGATTATTAGAAGTATACCTGACTTTTCAATTAAAGTTATTATTTCTTACCATTCAGTATTAGTATTTAAATTGCTCTTTCTTAAGGCCTAATTAGAATCATTTTGGTGTAGTGATTAAGGTCCCAGCTAGAAACTGGAAGTCTCTGAATTCTAATCCAGATATAGGCATAAATCTAGCTGGGCCAGTTCAGTTACTTTCTCTGAATCCTAAGAAGGTGGCCAAAAACTTGTCAAGAAAACTATCCATTTTCTGAGAATTGGGTGCAATTGAACTCAGAATGGGAAAAAAGGCGTGATTGCTTTGGGCATACAGATTGAAGGAAACCTTTTGATGCCATCCTTGACTTGTTTAACTTTCATTTAGTATGATTCACAATAAAGTTGCAAGGGAATGATGTTCCCATTATATTATTTTCTTTGGTTCATTTTCAAATATTCATCATGGCCTTTTCTGCAGGTTAAATTATAGTTTTAATCTTAATAATGAAAAAACCATTAATATTGAAAAAAAAAATATGAATGTATTTTAGAAGGAAAGTGCAGAGCAAGATTAAAAGAAATATATATACCTGTGCCCCCTCTTGTGTCGAAATTGTGAACAGCAGAGAAAATAAATGCAGCTAATGTCTTATATAGCTAATAGCACTCAGAAAATGCTGTGCCAAAATCTACACTTTAATTTCTTAGAAGGATTACTTTGTTTTTTAAAAGAAATGTCTGTTTTCTACCTTATTTTCACTATGCATAGAAATTTTTTGGAATTTCTTTTAGAGATGATTTTGGACATATCACTGAATGTGGTAAAGGGACCATTCCTAACGTTGTTATATTCTGCTATACATATTTCTCACAGCCTGAAGCTTTATCATGAGTTAATTGAAACATGGAACTGTTGGAGAGATGGCTATATATTAAAGGACACACCATCCAATGTGGCATAGTATTTAAGATGTTGGGTTAGAAATACGAAAGCCTAAGTTCAAGTCCATTCTTAGCCATGGAAACACATTTGATGACTTTGATTTAATTATTGTTTCTCTGCCCAATCTACTTCATAAGGGTTCCCATTGCCACTGAGAGACCAAAATGAAGCAAAGCTATGTAAGAACTTTGAAGAAAGATGGGAATAAATCTAGCAAACAAATAATAAATAAATAGATAAATATAAAGAGATTCAGTTTGGTCCAGTGGTTGAAGCACCAGGCTAGAAACCAGAAGACCATGATTTTTAATTCAGCCATGAAAACTAGCCAGATGATTTTGGCCCAGTCACTCTCTCTCAGCCAGTTGACCTCACAGGATTATTGTTGTTGTGAGGAAAATAGGAAGAAGAAGAAGAAATATTACATAATGTTCACTGCCTTGAGTTGTTTACAAAAAAATAAAGTTGGGATATTAGATTAATACAAGACAATGACAAAACCAAAATATTGTCCATTAAAACCATGAAGAACAGATTATTTCTTATTACATAGAAGGCTGGCAAATTTCTCAGTTATTGCCTGAAATAACCACAAAAATGCAAAAATTCAACTCATTTGAATGCTTTTTGTAGTTTGATTGAATTAGAAATATTTTGCTTTTAAATTTGAGAAGCTGTTGAGTTGCATAGATAAGGCAAACTATCAGAATGAGAATTAAGAAACTCATCCAGGTTTAAAAAGGCAAAGATACCTTCTCAAGGTAAAACAAAACTGAATGGTTGAGGATTATTTATTATTATTTATTATTTATGTTCCAGAATAATTTTCAACCTGTTGGGTTTAGTTTCTTTCCTGATGTAATTTTACTTGCATTTTCCCCCCTGCCTTTAGGTATGTCGAGAGTATCAGCGTGGCAACTGTAACAGAGGAGAAAATGATTGCCGGTTTGCTCACCCTGCTGACAGTGCAATGATTGATACCAACGACAATACTGTTACTGTCTGTATGGATTACATCAAAGGGAGATGTTCAAGGGAAAAATGCAAATATTTTCACCCTCCAGCCCATCTGCAAGCTAAGATCAAAGCTGCCCAGTACCAGGTCAATCAAGCAGCAGCTGCTCAGGCAGCAGCTACTGCAGCAGCCATGGTAAGTCCAGAAAACAAATCAAATATATCTGTCTCATTGTCAGCCGCTGAGCACTGTTAATGAATTGAACCTCCTTACTAAAGATAGGGTGGTTTGGTTATCCTATTCCACTTCAATAAGCTGACAAGCATGTGATGCCAAGTCTGCTCTTACATAGTGTCAGATTCTACTAAAAAAAATGTAGTCAGTTTGTCTATGTGTATATTGTGCATAGATGTACATGCCAGATGTACATATTACATCTTTGTGCTGATACTACATAATGAGAAGCAGTCATTTATTATGGGTCACCTGTACATTGATGATATTGATACGCATGCATATAAACCCTGACTGGCAAATTTTTACATCATCTGCTACATAAGTATTACAGAAGGAGCTGATGCATTCTTCAGTAGATCCCATGATCTGTCATTTTCTGTGCTCCATTTCCATCTGCAAAGGACTATACCATCAAAGAGATGAAAAATTTTGCATAGTTGATCATATATGGTCTTACTTATCCTTCCGTTTTCCTTGGAAGGGATTTTCCCCCTCCTAGAATTCATTATGTGCATTCATTTGCATAGAGTCACCTTGAGATGTGACGAGCAGCAAACAAATTTAATAAACAAATAAATTTGCTTAGTTAGTAGCTTAGATTACATTTAGCTAGCAGCAACTCAAAATAACTGTTTAATGATCCTGGATCTAGCAAAGTTTGAAAACTTATTTCAGAGATCCTCTTATTCTTTTCTGTCTACATAAATTTAAGGTTTTTTTATGTGTAAGTTGATTTGCAGAGACACATATCAAATACTTACACATACCACACAAAAACCTCACTCTCTTGTTCCATACAGGAAGACACAATGTTAGTGATCTAGCTCCTTGAAATTGAACACTAAGCATGCATTTGAATATATCCTGACAAACATATCTAAGCACATTTGGGCCAACATTTTCTTCTAAAATTTAACAGTCTCAGCTTCAAGGCAAATATTTTTTTTCTTCATTGGAAAAGAAAATGTTGATAGAATTATCACATGGAGTGAGAATTGCACTTACTTAGTTTTGAGGTGGCCATGGAATATGTGTGAATACCTACCTTTCCATGCAGTCATATGTTGGCAATGTACATTTTACCTGGCCTCTCACCCTTTGGTAAAATCCCAAGGACAGACATGATAGAAGTCGTTCCGTGAGGCATTTTCATACCCAAGAAACATGAGAAGCCTGGGAGACTATAGATCATTATAAAAATATTTAAAGGGAAGACAAACAGTACTTTTCCACCACCCTCACAATAGTAAAGCAAAGTCAAAAATACCAACAGAAGAATTTCTAAAGAAATTCTGAAACTTCTTGAAAGTACAATGGAAAAAGGGTGGAAATTTATACTGTATTATGTGCAATAAGTTTAATAAGCATAATTGAATGAGATAGAGTGGAGGCAAATACTTTATTGAAGTATTTAAGAACATGCATTTTTAGCAATGTGTAAAATAACTCAAATAAAATCATGTGTATTGTGCTTCTCTGAATTCAGCAATTAAAAATAACTATTATTATACTATTACTATAATTATTGTAATACTATTATTGGAATTTTGATTGTGACATGGATCAGCACAATCACATCACTGGGAGAAATTAGATCAGGGGCTTCAAACTCAAGGGTATAAACTCAAGGTGCTTAAATCTGGCCCGTGGAGCTGCCCTGGAAACAGCAAAGAACCGCGGTGTCTGCCAGTGAAAACAGAGCTCAGGAGGACCGCACGCCTCCTGCCAAACCTCTACCAGCGAAGGGTTCATTTTCTCTGGCAGAGGTTTGAAGGAGGCATGCAGCCCTCCCAAGCTCAACTTTTGCTGGCAGAGGGCTGCAGGAGACCGTCGTGGCTGAACATAGAGCCTCGGTGAGTGACGATGATCTGGTCACGCTCTCTCCCATCCCCCCCCCAGGCCAAACACAACTCTGATGCAGCCCTCAATGAAATCAAGTTTGACACCCCTGAATTAGAACCAGTTGTCTAAACTGTTTTCTGGTAGGGGATAAAAAAAAAACCTCGTTTAATGGGGTCCACTTTAGATAGTTGTTAACATTAGGTGAGAGCTCCTAGTTTCTAGCTTTGAGCCAGCATTGGCTGATAGAAACACCAACCGGGTTAATATTTGGATGATACATTGCTAAGAAATCAAAGGACTATAGGCTGAAGTTGGAAAAAAATATCTGAGGAAAAGGCCTACTTCTAAATTCCTGTGAGGCAAATAATATGGAGATGTCCATGAAGTAACCAGAAGTCATGCTCAGATTGAAGAAACTGCCTCTATTTTAACATTTACCCTATATTTCTTTTTTACATAATTATATGATTTGACCATTAAATATTCCCAGGAAACATTGTGGTGCAATATTGGCAGTGCAGAAAGGGACCACTGGAGAGAGACCTTTTTCTGTGTTTATGAAGATTAGCACAAAAATACAGAAAGGAGACTCTTTCTCACTCTTTCTCCTTCTTACAACCTCCCTTTCCCCATTAGAGTACCTTGTTTGTACTAAACTACCTAGAGGTGTATCCTCCCAATAACAACTCAATAGTGCCTTTATTGTGCATGCTTAGTCTTGTTATTCGTTGTATATGGCATTCCGATGATTTGTTTTTTATTTGTTTTTTTCTCACCTACCCAAAATGCACTGCTGCCCCCATGATGCACCTCTGCTTGCTGTTTATGTTAATGCGCTTGAACCCCACTGGCCCATTGCCATCATGTGCTCGCTGCCTGCTAATTAAGACTCAGTCGGCTGTCAAATCACTGAAGCGACCCCTCGAGGCAACCTTTGACCTGGTACTATGACCTTTCACCTTTTAGCTTGGCATGTAGCTTTACTGTAGATACAAATTATTATTTTTTTAATTAAACTCTTAAGTAATTTTCCTTATTTCCTGTTATAAAGTAATGTGAACTCAAATTAAAACTGAGTGTGGCTTCCTTGTTGGGTTTGTGGGAAGGTGATGGAAATAATGTTTACTTGCCATCCTAAACCCTCCTGAAGACGGAGGATTCTGCATTCAGTTTAATCACCTTGTAGACATTTCTAAATCAAGGAAAATGGGTGTTTTTTTAAGGATTTTTTTTTAATGTGTAAAATATATATGATCTATATATTTGTATCTGTTTGGCATGGCTTAACAATATTCTTATGTAGATTTAACATTTGTAATGCAAGTGCCAGCATGATTTGGTACTTTTTTTTTTTTTGCATGTTTAGACAGACTTTGGGGATATGAGAGTAAAGTTTAATATATTAATCTTTTTTCATTCACTTTATAAAATTTCTCTTTAACATGGCTTTTACTTATCAATCCTCATGGAGCTAGCAGTGCAGCTTTTATTTCCTCCCTGGTATTCCTGCTTCTTTACTAAAACCTGAACCTTTTTTATAGTGAAAAAGTGCTAGTTTACTGTTCCCTAGCACTTACAGTGCCATATTGAAAGGGCAGTAATAAAACTTTCTTGCAAAGCTTCGGCCTTGCTCTTTCTTTGAATTGTAAAGTCTGCTCTGCTGCTTGCTTGCTCAAGGATGTAAAAGAAAAAAATAGATGGTGGTGCTCAATTGCTCTATTTTGTACTGACTGTTCTATTTCTTCTCTCTTTCTTTCTCTCCATACTCCACCTTCTTCCTTTCTCTTCCCTATTCTTTCTTTCTTTCTTTCTTTCTTTCTTTCTTTCTTTCTTTCTTTCTTTCTTTCTTTCTTTCTCTTTCTTTTTTCCTATTCCCTTCTTTGTCTTTCTTAACTTCCATCCTTCCTCCTCCTTATTTCTTCTTCTCCCTATTCCCCTTCCTTCCTTTCTCTATTCCTTTTTCCTCTTTTTCTCTTTCCCTATTCCTCTTTTTCTTTCTTTCTTTTTTATTTATTTCTCTTTCCCTATTCCTCTTTCTTTCCTTCTTTCTTCCCCTTCCCCTATTCCTCTTTCTTTTTCTTTCTTTCTCTTTCTCCCTATTCCTCTGTATCTTTCTTTCTCTTTCTCCCTATTCCTATTTCTTTCTTTTTCTTCCTTCCTTTTTCTTTTTCCTTCCTTCCTTCTTTCTTTCTCCTTCCTTCCTTCTCTTTCTTCTTAACTGGGCTATCTTATCCTCACCTATCAATAGGGGATTCCTCAAGCTGTACTCCCCCCATTACCAAAGAGGCCTGCGCTTGAAAAAACCAATGGTGCCACTGCAGTCTTTAATGCTGGTATTTTCCAATACCAGCAAGCTCTTGCAAACATGCAGTTGCAACAGCATACAGCCTTCCTCCCACCAGGTACGTGGCATTTTCCATATCCTTTGAAAAAAACAACAACAACCCCAATGAGGTCACTAGAATAATTTCCCATGGGTTGGCTAGGTTCGAGGTCTAAGGCTTTTCATTCTTAAGTATGATAAAAAGAAAGCATGGGATGGGTAACATACACAGATGCCCAAAGACACAATCTTGCTGCTAAACTGCAAATTCTGCATATGTTTTCTTGGAAGCAAGGTGTTGGGTGCTTTTCAGCATAATCTGAAAATCTGCATCTCTGAAGTGTGCAATCATGTTTCAAAACAGCATTTGAAATCTTTTTCTCTCTTCTCTAATCCTTCATTTTACACCTCTTAAGTTGTTTTATACATATATATTTAACTGATGTAAGACCCCTTTGCTCAAGTGAGTTTAACATTCATAGTGCAGTTAGAATAATATTTTCCATATGCTGAATACTTAGCCGTGAAATATCGTTATTATTTTTTACTGATTATGATTCAAACTTTTATCTTCAACTAAAATGCAAGATAAGGTTTGGAATAATAAATTAGCTTTACATCTTTTGAAATCAGGGTGAACATTGTAGTGATGGCCTGTCATTTTTCACTGATTAATCAACAAAGGGGTCCTACACAAATATCTTTTTCATTCCTGCAAGTTAAAGCACAACAGATTTTCATTGCTACCTTATGTTCATTTGCTAAACATTCTATGCAAAAATGTGTGTTGGTTTCAGACTTGAAAAAGGAGGATGACTGAAATTTACAGCTAAAATACATATTAGTTTTTTAGTTTGAACATGATGGTCAGTTAAAATGAACTTTATATTCCTGCATGGGTACCATAATTAGATGTATGGATTATGAATAGTAACAATAATAACAAAAGTAGCAATAACAAAAAACAGTGACATCGCTGTCCGAAGAATTAAATGAATTAGTGCAGATTATTTGAATTTTAAAAAATGTTATTTATTTTAATTAATTAATTTTAATTAATTTAATTTCCAGTTTGAATATCATGACTCAATTCAGTCTAGCAACATGGATGCTTAAATGTTAGATAACTAGGTAAGGTTAT
The DNA here is from genome assembly GCF_900518735.1 of Pseudonaja textilis. Next base: position 20,002,673 of record NW_020769324.1, read on the forward strand.
ATCAGTTGACAATGTTTAAATAGTCATCATAGCCATTCTTTTTAATATCTATATCACTAAATTTCTTATGTATATAAGAATCCTAAATGAAGGGGAGGGAATCTACAAAAAAAAAATGTAGCATTTTATCTAACTTATTTTATTTTCAGGAAATATTTTTTTTAAAATATGACTGCTTCTAGGTGTGTTAGGAGTACAACATGAGCAATTCAGAGCCACTATTCTGAAAATTTTGGGAATTAAATCCTAGTATTCCTGGGAACAATATTCCGTTCTGGGGGGGGGGCAGGGGGGGGAATTGAGCTAATGCTTTGATCAGATATTTCCTTGTAATCACAGGTATCATCTAACTATACTATAATAGTTAATTTCCAAGTGCTTCCAAGCAGCTTCAAGCTATGTACTTAGTTATTGATTGATGAATTTCTGGATTGCCTAACTCCAAAATGATTCTGGGTAGCTTCACAAGTAAGAACCAATGTCAAAAGACAACATAACTACCTCATTGATCACAAATCAAAAGACCCTGTCCAAAGCACTCTGACCCAAAGCCTAGAGGAATAAAAACAACAAATTTTTAAAGTTCATGAAGCAGGGAGGGTGACAGCCATATGAATCTCCATGGGGATGCTGTTCTGAATAATAGATGCTCTGACAGATGAAACCCTCTTCTTGAGTCCCGTGAGATGCCATCACTTAGCTGATGGGACTCAAAGCAAAGCAGAACACACAGGATGGGCCAAAACTATAGGAGCCAAGCAATCCTGCATATCTGGCCCTAGAGCATTAAAGGTAATAAGCACTGTAATTCGCTCTCAGAAGCCAGCTGGAAATCACTGCAGTTCAGATAAGCAAGGATGATACATAGGAATAGCAAACTGCTTCATTGTGGATCAAATATAGCTTCTGAGTGATCTTCAAGAGCAACATCTGGAGAGTGTTGACAGTAGAGGTGATCTGTGAGATAACCAAACTATGAATGACTGTAAGGAAAATTGAGCCTTAGTAGATAGACCAGAGTGGAAACACAACCAGATGAGCTTATTCTACTCTATTATAAAGCTACATCAACACAACTTTGCAAGTCTAAAAGTACAAGTCTCATTTATAGCCTGAGAAACTAGGACGGGTCTCTTCAGAGCCTCTTGCCCTACCCACTATCCAACTTGTGTCTTTTACCTGACTGTTCCCTTGTGAGCATTTCTTGACCCAGTCTCCCAAGGTCTTTCATACATAGCATTACAAAAGAAGACCACTTAAGCTTGGCATAAGATACCAAGATACTTAAGATACACAACTCTTACCATTGAACACGTTGCATGCAATGACTTGCCTGGCCATAGCTGCTCAGCAGGTCCTGGGAGTTTAGGAAATTTCTAGATAGTGTTCCAGCCTCAAGTGGATCACTACAATCCTATTCAGGATCAAAGGTGAAAAGTTCCCCTCTTCCTGCATAATCTCTTATCTTTCCCACATAAACCTCTTCCCGCATAATTGCTTAATCTTTCTAGCATTAAATCTGAGCCTACTCCTTTTCATCCAGACCCCAACAACTCTGAGGCACTGTAACAAGACCTTGATAGCTGTTAGTTGTTTAGGAAACAAGATACACAACTCTTACCATTAACATATTGATGATATGTGCCCCTGAACTGTCTTATGTAGATATTACACAGGAGAGGTGAAAACACTAAGCCCTGAGGCACCCTACAAATCAGAGCCTGATATTCATTCATATAATGCTAAGTTATGGATTAGTGCTATGTATTAACCACCCTTCAAACACAGCAACAGCAATATATCTAGATTTACCATGCCTTTGTCTGAAGCTTAAAACATCTGTCACTTAGAAAGCAAAGCTTAATGTGGCACTAGCACAGTATTGCTTCTTTCAGCATTGCCATTAGTCGTGAATTAGCACATAAAAAGTACCTGTAAATCAAACTTAATATAAAACAATATAGGAGTAAACGTCAACATTGGACAACTGAAACCTCACCTTAGGTTATTAAAGCCTACTTTTAACTTGGTAGTTCATTTTAATCAAAATACCAACACACAGTTCAGTCTGCTTTCTCCTTGCCCTGCTCATGTAAGTCTAGTTCTAATTACCACCACCTTGCTGTTTGATTTGATTGTGCTATTGGTTACATGCCACTGTTTTCCCATAATAACCAATTTTTCCTTCTTTGTTCAAATGAGATTTTCCTAATTACACGTGTGATGGGTTGTTTTAATTCTTTTCCCTTTGCAAATCCACCTTCCTGTTGCAATGCATGATGGGCAGGCTCAATATTGTGCATGACACCCGCTACAAGTGTTGGTAGGTGCCAGCTTTGTTTCTTGATTATCTTAAACCTGTTTAGCAGCTCACAGACTTTCAAAATCCACTGCTAGGTTTTAACTTAGAATTACTGTGCAAAATCATTTTTCTTCCCTTGCACTAACACTTGTCAATTAAATGCATTTGCTTTATTTAATTGACACAATTTACCTAAAAGCCATTTACTTCCTACCATTATCAAGTTGTTCTATGCCACATTTTTCCCCATCCCTTTTTATCAGCTCTGGTGGATTTTGACTGGACTTTGAGTTCCAGTGTTTTAGAAAATTATTTTGTGTTTAAAACAGAAAAGGCCAGTTACACATTTTATGCAAGAAATGCAGAATTAAGAGTTTTATTTCAGCATATCCTAATAATATCAGAAGTTAAAATGGGAGGGTTTGGGAATATGGTTATCCTAAGATTTTCAAACTATTAATGAGTGCTCTTTGTAGTTTCTTGGGTCTAAAATGAAATAGTTAAACTTTATTGTATTGACTTTGGTAATTCAGTGGTAATAAGCATTTTTCCCTTCCCTTTTCTCCTTTCCTTTTGTCTTTTACCTTTGTCCCCACCCTGCTCTCTGGAATGTTGCCCCGCTTTGCGCTGTGGTTGCATGTCCTTTTCGCTGGTGGCGGTATCTCGCCCCATGGCTATTCTGCTGATATAAATACCATACTTGACCATTTTACCACCTCTTGCCATGGTTTCCCATACTGCTACACTCTTCTGTATGTTTGCTTATATGGTTTTCCTTCCAAAAGTTCCCATGGTGCACGGCGCTACGCCCGCCACTGTGTCTGCAGCAACAACATCTGCCACAAGCGTCCCCTTCGCTGCAACTGCCACAGCCAACCAGGTTTGCTAATTTACAGCTTTGTTTCTTAAACATAACTCAGAATCGGTGCTTTTAAGGAGCATGGGGATTTCTTTTATTATTTTTGGTTTTTTGTTTTGTTTGTTTGTTTGTAGTTTTTGTTTCATTTTGGTTTTTTTTTTTGTGTTGGTTGGTTTATACTTCTTGTTGGCCTACACGTTCTCTCTAGATCTGCAGCATAGCTCAATTGGGCATCTGTCCCTACTCTCCATAATAAGACTTTCCTGAATTGATCAATATGTGACAAATATGCCTTTGTCCTCCACTTCCATGTTCACTGTTACAAGAACAGATGTATAGAAAGAAAATATGAGGATATAAATTCACAATTACTTTTTTCGTATGTAGAATGGTAAACTTTTTGCAAACCAAGGCAATGTCTAATCTAGGAATGGAAAACTATGGAAGGACATTCCAAGAGTAGGCAGACCCAGAACAAAGAAATTGGCAGAGCCAAGAAGAAAAACTAGAAAAAAATTATTTTAATAGATATTTAATTTAAATTAAATACCTACACACACACACACACACTTATGCACGTGCATACACAGTCATACATATATGCATATATACATTATGTACATACACTTTATTTTATACTAAAATTATATTTCAGTGGCAAGTTTTAGAGGAATTTTGGATTCTGTTCTGAAGCCATCAGTAAAACAAGCTTGATATAGCACAAAGCACTACAGGATGTTCTAAGTTCATTTATGCTATATATTTAAGCTACAAATTCTCTCTCTTTAAAGTAGACCAGTATTATTTTCAGTAAAATGATGGCCAAAGCAGAAAGGCCCTGGCTTGGCTGAGGTCTTCAGAGAAACACATGACAAGAAAGTAAATAAATATTAAGAACACTCTTCCCACATGTTGTTTTCGAGATTGCATAAATGCTAGGTGTTGATGATAGAGTTGTTGAACTAAACTTGAAAGCTTTGGAAATCTGGAAATTAAATTTTAGAAATCTGAATGTTGCTATTATTCACTTAATAGGCGAGGCCTCAAATTTATAACTCTTTCATTTTAAGCTTCCAGAGCATTAAAGTTAATATAGAAAATCTTTGAACTTGAGGAACTAAAATATTCTACTTTATTAAAAAAAACACATACAGGAAATCAATATCTGAATGAGTAGGAATCTCTAATCATCCTACTCTTGACATAATGCCCAGCATCCCCAATCATGATCATGCTGGCTAGAGCTGCTAGCAGTTGTATTTCAGTAGTATTTTCAGAATTCTGCTGGAAAATAGGAACGACAATCCACAAGCAAGGAACAGTAATCCCAACTTGACCAAATGGCCTATTATGTCCTTATTACATATTTTTGCACAGGACAGCTTACAACTGATCCTATAAGGTAAATTTGTTGTCCCAACCTGGCACCATAAGATGTTCTGGGACATCCATACTGAGGAGGAATTTGGGGGACTGATTAATTGGATATAAATAGTCCTTGACTTACAGCCACAACTAGAACTGGAATTTTCATCATAAGTTATTGTGGTCATAAGTCCAATTGAACCCTATTTTACAACATTTTTATAGCAGTTATTAAGTGAATTCAGCTTCCCCAATGAGTGTGTTTTGCTGGAACTCAGCATAAAAGGTCGCAAATAGTGATCATGTGACCTGAAGACACAGCCGGTTTTCAATGCAAGCCACTTGCCAAACACCCAAATTGTGAACCAATGACCATAGGGAGTGGTGTAATAGTCATAGGGGGGAGTACAGGTTGTAAGTCACTTTTTCTGAGGCCGTTGAACCATTGTTAAAAGAATCAAAGTTATATCTTGATGGCTAAATGGCTGACGGAGAGCAACCATCAGATTGTCATGTTTTGATATATAAAGGCCACTGTAGATACATCTACTTTCCATTTTTGGTAAGTCAAGATAACCATTTTCCATTTTGGGGAGGTCAAAATAACCACATTTCCACATTAATTGTGGTTTTACATAATGCCAGTAACAAAGAGGTCAAGGTAAAAGCCCATTTCAGATATGTGATATCTTTGAATAGTAAGAGGTAAAAACACCTGTGCTATCTTCCTTATACTTTAACAATTTGATGTTTAATTTACAACAAAGAAAAGAGTGACCAACATAGTATACCAAGGAGTCCTGGATGTATTCATTAGACATTAATAATGAAAAGTTTAGTCATCAGACATGTTATTATTCATAGAGGAACAAAAGACGGATGGAGTAAAATTCCTCTTTCCCTTTCCCTATCTCTTGGTACAGATGATTCTGAACATTTTTTCTATATTTTTAGAAAGGCTTCTCCCACATAGGTTCTGGAGGTTTTGTTTTTGTTGTACAATTTGATCATTTCATGCATATTTCTCTGGATCCTCATAATGCACTCCAGTCAAGTTTTGTAACCTAATCTTTGTATATACATATATAAGCAATATATGTATATAATACATGAGCAATGCTGACATGATGCAATGCCACAAAATGCAATGTTCATGCATGCATAAGTACTTGAGACCTGGGCCCCTTACTCTTTACTGACTGGTGCTGAAGCTCCTTGGTCTGTTTTGACAGCACTACTCTTGAAGCTTCTAGACAGCTGGATTCAACATCTCTTTCTCCTGCAGTAGCAAACCAATGGTATGAGAAGCTTCATTACACTTGGGGCACATTTATGTGCAAAAAGAGAATTTGGAAATGTATAGATTAGTCTTTCCCAATCTGGGACCTTTCAGATTTTTGGAGATTCCAATTCTTCTACTTGTTGGGGATTTGGGGAATTACATGCAGTATATCTGGACGATATTGGAGCCAAATTGGAGAAGGCTACTATTGAATATAGTTAAAGTATATTAGGGATTGTGTAGAAAAATAAATTGGGCCGACTTAGAAGAGTTTGTTTACTTTTGGAACTTTTGTGCTCTAGTAATAGAAGCCAACAGTAAAAGTAAGTAAACTATGTAGTAGAAGCTGATCTGATCCTCTCTTTTTATGAATGTACTGTTTTTTATCCTATCTGAACTTGTTTGACGTTTAACTTTTTCATGCAAATGCTTGTGAACTATTATTCCCCTCTTAAGAAACTGAGGGATTACATGTATTTCTATATTCAGGGGTTAGAGTGAATATTATAGTACTTCTTATCAGGCTGTGCCCAAAAGTAGTTGAGACAATTTTAGAATTAGTTTAAACCACCAATTATTAGATTAATAAAATAAAAATGGTTAGTAATTATAGAGCAATCAAGAAAAATCTTCCTGTAATTGATGAGTACCATCAATTATGTCAATCTCCATAACGGAAGTTCTAAATTTCATCCAATTCTACTGCCAACAAACGTTTTTAACAACAAAAATAGCTTTATTTGATAGTTGTATATAATTGAGAGCTGACTAAATGGATCTGTTCTGAAAGTACTTTGTGCAGGAGGCAACCACTTTGCCTTGCTTAATTTCCTTTGATTGATCTAGAGGGGAATCCATTATAAGCAGTAGATATTCTTCATCCAATTTCAATGGAGTGTGAGGATTATATTGCAAATCTTTTCATTGTAAAACAGCATGAACAAACATTTCAAATCCATAGACAGCAAAAAGAAGGATCTAAGTGGATAACTTGTGCAACAACAGAAAATGTTCTTATGGATAGCCAAAGTGTTTAGATTTTCTAACCAATCCCTAAAGAAAATGTGTAAAAAGTTCAAGGTTCCAGTGCTGCACTCTGCTGAGCCCTTCACTTGAATTTCAGTTCTTTTTAAACAGTCAATGACATCAGTTACTGTTGTTGTTATAATAATAATAATCTCAATTTTGCATTCCAAGAGTTTGCTTCTCTAGCCAATTATTAAAATCAGAAAACTGAAACAACCCTAGTTCATACAGTCTCTGTGTAGGCCAACAAAAAGGGTGCTTGAAATGACTGAACTGCATGAATGTTTAACTGTAAATGTATCTTCCTTTTAAACAGCCAATAATGGTTGATATCTTACTTAACTGAACGTTCTCATTTAAATTGCTACCTAGGTCTCTGTTAACATATATTACATAATACAGAACTCTGCAGTTTTTCATTTGAGGTACTATTATATCAATTAAAGTTTATATTTTTAATAGATTCCCATAATATCTGCCGAACATCTGACTAGCCACAAGTATGTTACACAGATGTAGACACTTAATCATCAAACAGTAAGTATCTTAAGTGCATATTATTGTATTTTGATACTTCTGAGTAGATTTGCATTCCATTGTACATGATTGTTGGTGATTATGTGTGTACCTTTCTGTTTCTGTAATTGTATGCCTGTTGTATTAAATGTTTTTAAATTTTATATTTTATATTTTCTATATAAAAGAAGACTCCGGTTGAGCTCAGTGATACAAAAGCACTTGAAACTAGTTAATGTTAACAATTGACATCTCAGGAAGTATAGGATGTTAAACTGCTGTTCCCTGATATTGTTTTATACACTTACTCAAACATCAATACATATGCATTCAAGTGGTAAAACAAATATATCTACATATGAGTTTAGCCCTCATTTTATGAACAGTTTTATACAAAATAAAGGAAATATATCTCTGATTGTTCCATGCAATCTGAAGGAGCACACTATGGAATTTGCTGATAGAAGAATTTAAAAAGGGCATTAGACAAATCTAGTGAGAATCTTGCTATTTATTCATGCTGGTTACAAAAATCAGGTGATCCTTAATAATTTTTGCTAGATAGCAACAGAAAATAAATATTTTATTCATGTCCTGCTTATAATGAAGGAAGGAAAAAAAAACCATGATCAGGCGTGATTTTTTTAATGTTGTTAAGAACATCTATCATGTGATGCCTATTTTTTTAATTTTATTGTTAATTGGCCCAATATCCAGAGTACCTCAATAAGCATTCTGAAAGTTTTTTTTTTTAAACACTCAATGTAAAATGTTAATGACCCATGGTTGGTCATCATGTATATAGTCAGCCATTGGGCCACCTATCCCCATTACCTTTTTATAGCAAAATATGGAGGAATGGAACTCAACAATGTTTTGTAATGAGAACATTACACAGATGCTGCTGCAGTTAGTCACAAGTAATGCAAAGTTCTTATCTTCACTGCTAATTTAATTTTAGCTGGGGGAAATAATCATAAACTCCTTCCTATTCAGAAGGATATTTTAAATTGATTTGATTACGTGCCTTGACTTTTAGCAACTACATAAAAAGACTTATCTAGAATGATCTGTCCTCTCCTGGCCCTTCAGGTCTTTCAGCATTCCCTCCCTGTATTTAATTGAGTCTATCCATCTTGATGGCCTCCTTCTCTTTCTTCCATCTTTTCCAATACTCTCCAAGGAATGTGGTCTTCACAAAAGGGCTTTTAAATATATGTTTATTTTAATAATTGGCTTTTGACAATATTTCTGTTTGATTGAATTGTTAATATTTTAATAAAGTACTTTTTTAAGATTTTTTTTTAAAAAAACAGTCTGCTTGTTTTTCTAGATCATATGACAGAGAAGAGGACAGCGTGGTTGAGTGAAGAATCAGGACAGGTCATTAGCCATAATGTATATACCGTAAAATAACAGCACCCAAATTTCCTCAGCAGTAAGACATCCACATATTGCATGTTAACAAAATGAAATGACAACTTGGAAATTCACTGCACACTGTTGCCTATATACTTTGTACATTGAATAGATATTTGTGCTGGGGTGATCATATTGTCTAAAACAGCCTTCCCTAACTTGGTGCCCTCCAGTTGTGTTGATCTATAAATGTGGATTGCATCCTGGAACTTGTAGACCCAAGAAAGTTAAAGGGCATCAGGTTGGAGAATGTTAGTCTAAAGACTACAGCATTGTCCATCTTTTCTAGCACACAAGTATGCAATGCATACCCAGCTGACGTATGCATTGGTAGACTCTTTTCCTACATAATCATGTACGTCATTTTGAAAAGACAGACTGTGATGTAGCCATAGATCTATAATGTATTGGTACGTCTGTAGACCAAGATATAATTTTTAAAGTAAGTTTATTATCTCAAGGTTTACAAATAACAAAAGGTGCACCTTGTATTTAAAATTGCCATTATAGAAGAGACCGTGCATGCACAGTATAATTTTTTCCTTTTTTGTTTTAAGAGTAATATTTTTAAATGTAATAGATTGTAAGAAGTGGTAAAAGAGGTATCTGACAGAGATGAATGTGCCAAGTAAAACTACAACTGTGTATATTTTTAAAGCACATCAATGGCTTTAAGTACCATGTTGTTAAAGATTTTCATGAAGTGCCATAGACTGTAATCAAAGTAGAGTATTATTTCTTCAGTGTTACTTTAAGAACCACATTTTTGCTTGTTTTGCTAGTAGGTAATCAGTCAAAGGGCACCCTTCCGTTTCAAACCAAAGCTGTCTCAGAAATGGCCACCTCAGTTAATAATAGACAGCACATTTTTATTGTTTTTCTTATTTTTTTAAAGCAAAAACCAGAGTAGATATATGGGTCATTCCTACACATACTGGATATATAAAGCTATAAATTATTATAAACCATTGTAATGGTAATAGTTTTACAAAGTATACTATATAACAAACAATATTTTAAAAAGGGAAGAGCCATTTCTGAGACAATATTAGAAAAAGTCTAAATAATTTTATTTTGCTTCAATTTTCTAACCTCTGTCAAAAGTCCAAGAGACTCTAAATGTGTTGAAGAAGATGGGTTTTCCTTTTCTGATCCAATGCATCACTTCAAAGTCACACACTTAAAAAAATAGTGACTCTAATCATGAGAAAAGCACTGACATCAGATGCCTGATTAAAAAGAAAACCAAAATAATCAACAATCAATGAAAATGTTAATTAGAGTAGGCGCTGGGTGGGTTAAATATTGGGTGAGTTTTATATGTGATTTCTTCTGTTGAGATTTAACTGCTTTATAGCCTTAGAAAGCCTTTACAAAATGAAACAAAAAATAGATGTGCATTCAAGTTTTTAAGATGGATTCATCCAAAGGAAATCCTTTGTGTGGTTTGGATGTTGCAGTTAGTAAAGGATATATTTTGCTCTGTTCAGCAAAGCTCGAGGTGGGGGCCAGGTCTCTGGTAGCGTCGCGTTAGAATGGGAGAGGTGAGGGTTCGGTTCTAGAATTCTCCATACTTCCAAGTTTACTTGCAAGTTTTTATGCTTGAGAGATGCTTTCTAGTTAAAAAAAAAAAGAATGATGTGTTGATTTTACTGATTGTACTGTACATCTATTAAAGCCTTAGATTATTACATTACGGGTTAAAACCCATACCAATGTAATTTCAATCGTGTTAAGAAAGTATAGGTGACTTCACATGTTATTGTAGTTTACTTACATTTAGAGAATATGACTTATTTTTCCTTGTTAAAATGTAGTTTTTATTTCGTACATTTATTAGATCATTTTCATTTTCTATTACCAGATGAATGCCATTTAAGTTTATAGAATTTTGTTTTATTAGATTTTACTGATGAATTTTTTTCAAAATATGAAAAAGAATTAAAAATATTTTTTCTTCATAGCATATGCAGTTTTGAATTTACATGTAGTGTCATGAATATTCGTATTCTTGTTAACTAAATGATTTATATTTTACTGATTTAATATTACAATGTAAGAATATCAGTCATTGTTAGTTCTTGTCTAGTTTTCATTAAAAGAACAAAGATCTTTTATATGGATATCTTATATAATCATTGTTAAGTAAGAAGTTAAGTTGTTGCTAATGAAATGATCCTGGCAGACAACTGAGTAATATTTTGATGATTTATTTTGTTTGTAATTAATTATAAAAGAAAAAAATCTAGTTCTTAGATATTAGAATAAAATTTATTTTCTACTGTATCCATTTCAAATGTTAAAATATTGTTTAAATATTTTTTGAAATCCCTGAATATCAGGCCTTCTTATAAATAAGCTGCATAATCAGTAGATCAAGGGACTTTTTTGTTGATAATCCAAATACTCAAAAAGTTTACGTATAACAAGAATTATAATAAGTGTGAGTGCTTGTGCATACTCTTGAGGGATGATTATGCTGCAATTTAGCATGTGGGAAAGTATAGAGAGAAGGTTGACCTTTTGCACTTCTGTATATAGTCAAATAAAAAAAAATAAAGAGAGAAACCTGTATAATAGTAAGATCTTATTTTGAATAAAAATGTCTATAAATACAAGGAGTTTTGTTAAGGCTTATAAAAATGACAGGCTGAACAAAATTGCTTGCAAAAAAGTGGCACAGAATTAGCACTCCATACCCCTTTGAAAAAGTGGCTTTGCTTTATGTGAACAGCTTCTAGTTTGCCAGGATTCTTTCAGCTGGAAAGATTGGCCATCCTTCTCATGACTAACAAAAGCTGCACTGGTCTAAATCTGCCTGAAGATAATTTCTGATGAGACAAGAAAAATAAAAATTATTTTTTTAAAAATGAAATTTCAGAAAAAACAGGTACTTCCAACCATTAAAGGTAAATCATGGATCTAATATGTCTTACATTACTCAAAACAACTACTGCATGTTTCAAGTATCAAGGAGAGAGAGAAAGAAAAAGAAAATATAAATAGATATAAAATATATATTCTATTCAAACCAGTTTCTGAAAAATTTCAGTAGTTTTATTATTCACACACTAGCGCAAAGACACACATACACAGAGAAAGTGATATTGACTTTCACATGCACACTAAAGAAGTTTAAAAATGTTGACAGGCAAACCAAAACAAAACCATCATAGCTGTAGTTGTTATGTAATTATTTTTATTGCTGTAGTGATCCGGTTCTTTTAGCAGGTGAAAAAAAATACCCTTTCAAATTTACCATTTTTAACCTAAAGCACTTGACAAACCATGTACAACATGAAGCCAAAGTGGGGGGAGGGAACCAGTGATTGGATCTATTCTGTCTCATAATTCATATTGATGAATTAGTACATGTTGCACTTCCTTGCAACCCTATAACTTTCATCTGCTGAAAGGACAGGTGTGCTTGGTTTTTACTATTATGTAATCACAGACTTAAATTTGCTTGGTAGTTGCTCCTACTTATGTACTCTGTCCTGGGCTGCAATTTGTTTTTATGCTTATTTTATTATTACTGCTATAGCTGTATGAAAAAAAAATAAAGTTAAATTGCCCTAATAAAATTTCTTTTGATTATCTTTTTTTCTGTTTCCAAGTTTGGGAGAAGAGAGTTTCTCTTCTCATTTGTGGTTGGGACAAGGGAGGGCACCATCTCTAGTGATACAGCTCACTGTGTGAAGACTGACATTAGTTTATAGGATATGCTTCTACAAATATGATGCTAACACTCACATACTGAAGAACCACACGTCTCTCAATTACTCACTAGTAAGTTGTTTCCCTCTGAATAGGACGGGGAAGTTCACTAGGAAGTTCATTATTATTCATGATCCGTGTTGCATTACCAATGTGTGAACTCAAGTCTATGAAGTGACCTTGAGAGCTACAGAGGTGATCATCAGCGTTCATGAAATAGTTTCCGTAAAATTATGATCTCTTAGTTCTAATGAACTTTAAGCTTAGATGATAAAGTGAATTATTTATTATTAGACAACATGTGACCCATTAGGTCTGAAAAGAGATTTCCTTATCCTTACAAAGAAACGTAACTACAAAAAAAATGGGCAAAAAAAACCCACTGGGAGCGGGAGTGACTTTTCCCATTGATTTTCCTTGTAGGAACTAGTAGAGGCTGTTGGAAATGATTATCATGTGACCACAATTTGCTGAATTTCAAACCTGGATGTCAGATTTCAATCCACATTGATTCATCTCTATTTTTTCCCATTACATGCTTCTGGTGAATGAAAGAATAAATAACACTTTCCTTGGGTAAAAAGGAAGAACCAGGTGGGATCCAATGTTAGCAAGTATAAAACCCATTTGCTCAATAGAACTTTATATTTGTTCTGCTCTCTAGTTGTCCATGAAACCTCAAACTCTACTGAGTCCTCAATAGATTTTGAGATTGCTCAAAAGCAACAGATGAAATGAAACCACTCCTTACTGGTTCTACTGGAAAAGATTAATGTGCTACTTCTTTATAAGCCCTCTATGAGTTAACCTGTGGTTGTATTCTCATGGCAGATACAAGTGAACTATTATGTAAGTACAAATAGTCCTCAACATGACCACAATTAACCCCCAAATTTCCATGGCTAAGTGAGACAGTTTTAAAGTGAGTTTTGCCTAAACTTACATTTTTGGACTCATTAAGTTAATCACTGCAAGTGCTAAGTTATTACACTATTGCAAAGTGAATCTGGCTTCTTCCCCCTTGACTGGCCCTGGGACACTACAACCACCATAAATACGAGCTAGTTGCCAAGTATCTGAATTTTGAACATGTGAGTAGGGATGCTGCAATGGTTATAAGTATGAAAAATGGTCGTAAGTTTCTATTTTCAGTGCCGTTGTCATTTTGAATGGTCACTAAATGAACTGTTGTAAGTCTAGGACTATCTGTATATCCTTTACATACAGCAATCCTAGTTTTGCGCTTTATGGGATAGATATAAGATGTAAGAGGCTGTCCAAGCTGAAAACGGGGTGACTGCCCCCCACCTCCGAGCTCCATTTTTGCTAGCAGAAGCACCACAGGCTGGTCCTTTGCTGTTTGCAAGCCGGCCTCGCGTGCCAGGTCTATGCACCCTGCGGGCCTTGAGTTTGACACCCCTGGTTTAAAGTTACAATGATTCTGAACAATAGGCACTTAAGATGGGTCTTCATCATTGTAGCTGTCACAGCATCCCTGCAGTCACATGATCATAATTGAAGTGCTTGGCAATTGGCTCACTATTATGGTACCACTATGTCCTACAGTCATTTAATCACCATTTACATCCTTCACAGCTGGCTTCCAACAAGGCAATGGGAAGTCTACAGGAAATCGCTTGTGCCAACCACGTGACCACAGACCACTCTGGGATTTGCCTAACAATGGCAACTGAAACTGGCAGAACTGTTGTAAGTTGGCATGATCACATGACATCACACCTTACACACCTAAGGATTATCTCTATTTGTTTCTCAAGACAGTCATTTCTATAGTACCACACTACCTCACTTTTCAGATGAATTACTTTTGTAATTCATATTCATTCCATTTATTCTTAATGCTTTCTCTTCTTTTATGAGGCACAAATAATAGCTATCTCATTCTTACTGGATTCAAGTTTTATTTCTCCTGCCGTTTTTCATATGGATAAAAAAGTGGGAAGGAGAATGCTGTTAATATGCAGTCATTTTCACCTGTTTTGGGAATACTAATATTTGTTTTAATTTTAATCTTTAAGATATCAGTAGCCTGATATTACCCGACTTCACTTCCACCTTAAATTTCCTTAATTTTAATACTTTTTTTTTTTACTCCTGGAGGCTCCTCTTTATCCATTAGATTGAGAAGTCCCTTAAAAAGCTAAAATGACAAATCACTTTGACAAGCACCTATTAAGTCCTCAGATGCAGAGACTGGCTTGAAAATTTTACCCTAAATTAAGATTAAACAAAAGATGTCCATCTTTAATTGAGCTCGTGTTATGAGCCATGGGTAACAAAATCCAAATCTTGTATTAATCAATTGTTTAGCTTTATTGAGCTTTAGAATTTATGTCTCCTTTAAATATAAAAGTAATCTGGCTTTAAAACCAGAATGGCAAGCCATGAAACCAATGTACCCATTTGAACGAATTCTCCTGAAGTTTCTCTGGTTCTTATCAACTTTGAGAAAGCCTTGAAGATTTGGCTTTTTAAATTGTCCCTAAGACATTATAAATTGTGGCCCTAATTGCGGGTTTCTGTTTTGCATTTTTATTTCCCCTCTAATGTGAGTGATTTATATTTTTCTTAGTATTGGCTATGTTTATGTCTGCTTTAAATTGTTTCCTATCTTTTTATATCATCATATATTGCTTCAGCAATTGTGGCAGCTGATTAACAAACAATACACTATAAACAATTTATTCTTGTTACCATGACAACAGAATTGTGTGTTAACATTATTAATTTCTGCAACACTATCCATTTATATCAGGACTGGGACTTCAAAACATACTGAGAAGCGTGCTCTACTGGGCATGGTGTTGTATTGTTAGGGATGTATCATAATGTCTGAATAAACACATAGAAGAGTATGTTCTGTTAGCACAATAAACAAACAGAAATATTTCTTCTTAAAAACAGTTACATTTTTTTTGTTTAGTTTAGTCATCAACTATTATCATTGCCCAGAATCTGTTCTAACAGATTTTTAGAAAAGAGCTTAAAGTTACCTATTACTGTTATGTTCTAATGTAATCATGTAAATGTAGCACTACCCCCATAAGGGCCACTAGAGTGCGGGTTCTCCAGGTATGGCCGCCGGTCCACACTGGTCCCTCACTCAGGCACCTCTACTGGCCTGAGTCATATAGTGGGGGTGGGGGTCAGTCTCATCTCAGCAGACAGGTCACGTGGTGAGGTGATGGTCAATCTTTTCCCAGCAGGCGGGTCATCTGATGAGATGGTAATCAGGTGGCTGGTCAGCCCTTCGTCCTTCTCTTTCTACCTCTCTCTCTCTTTCTCCCTCCCTCCCTCACTTCCCTCTCACTGCCAGCTGAGCTGTCCTTCTACCTCCTCTGCTCCTATGTGGATTGCTCTACTTGCCCCACAGAAGCATCACCTACGGGGGTGAAATTCAACCACTTCGGCCCACCTCAGGAGAGGTGGTAGGGATGATTTGAATTGGTAAAAAATCACCCTTGGTTGCTCCTGGTTGCTGTTACTATTATACCAAGCAACGCCCACAGCCACAGCCACAGCCACAGGCCCGGTAGGGAAAATTTTTGAATTTCACCCCTGCTTTCCTATCCTATACCCTTCTCTCCCTCAAGCTTGCTGCACAGAAGCCTCTTCTCTCTTCCCTATTGCCTTCACTGCCTCTCTTTCCCCAGGCCTCTTTTCCTATCCTCTCAGGCCTCTCTTTCCCCAGGCATCCCTTTCTATCTTAAACTTACAGCTTTTTACACAGAAAACCCCCGCCTTCCTCTTCTCGCACTCTCACTTTCCTCGTTCCTGCCAAAACCTCCTTTAATTCCCTTCTCTCCCCCCAGCGCTACATAAAGAAATATTAAAATAACTACTGATAAATGGGTATATCAAGAAAAACTACAATAGAACTCTTTTCAGCTAAACCCTTTTTAAAAAAACAACCTTAGTTTGATTTGGTTTTTCATTTCCAGTATAAACTTCCCAACAGGAACAAAAGTACACAAAGTGAGAGACGCAGAAACAATTTACAGGTAGTCCTCAACATACAACCACAATTGAACCTAAAATTTATGCTGTTAAGTGAGAATTTGCTCCATTTTATGACTTTTCTCACCACATCTGTGTGACACCCCACCCCTAGGCCACTGCAACATCAAAAACGTGAGTCAGTTGTCAATCATCTGAATGTAAATCACATGACATGGAGATGCTGCAAAGGTCATTAGTATGAAAAATTGTCATAGCCGCTTTTTTCAGTGCCAGTGTAATTTTGAACTGTCAATAAATGAACTGCTGTAAGTCTAGGACTACCTGTATATCCTTTACATACAGCAATCTTAGTTATGCGCTTTACTGGATAGATATAAAATTGAAATTTAAAACAAACATCTCAATATTTATTCCATGAATATCCACCAGATGCTCATAATTTCTGTTGCAGTTAAATTTCTGGTGATTATAAATCTACGGTTCAGGGAGCAACAGTACTGAAATTGCTTGCTATTCTTTCTCAGAGTGCTTTCTGACTTTCTAGTCTATAGCCCTCATCTCTCAGCCACGTCTTAACTAGGCCTGCTTATTTTTGAAGTCCAGACTATATCAACCAGCTTCTTCCATCCCTGAGAATCTTTTTCTTGTACTTTCTTCCCTTATTTGTACAATCCGCATTTCCTTTTGATTTTATACATCTGTATCTAGAGCACCACAACACTGACTTTAAAAAAGAAGAAGAATCACGTAGTCAAAGTTAAATTGTTTGAAAGTGCTTTCTTAAAAAATGTAATGAGGTACAATAGTCACCTTTTCCCTTCCTGTATTCCACACCTACACACAGATTGCCTAAAACATAAGGCCATTCACACTAACATTGAAGAGTGACTTGATGCAACACACTGCTCCAGCAGATGTCAGTATTGGAATATGGTGAGAATCAGAAAGACATCATTTGAATAAGGGAGATGAAAACTGCTTATCAAGAAGAAAAAGATGTATTAATTGAAATCCCTGATTTAAGGATTTGGACTGCTATTTCAAAATTTAAACCTGTTTATGGGTCTTCAAAATAAGAACTCAAAGAAAAGAGGTAAGCTTATAAAAATCCATGTTTATACAGAAAGAGTTAATTGCTTTGATTTTTGTTCATAACACCATATACAATATAATGGGTAACCCATACCTCAAGACATCTATGCCTGCTTACTGTGCTATTCAATTTTTTGTTGATGGCAGCACCTTGCCCTCTATTATTAAATCAGAATAGATATTTAGCTAAGATACTTTCAGGGAGAAGATTGATCTGAAAAGTAGGTCATTTGATATCACCCATACTGCCTGATATATTTTTTTCTAATGTCACTCACTAATGTATTGTTTATTGCTTTGAAAACTGTCCCGGTGATATTTTATATGATGTACTATTTATATATGACATGCACCATAGTAGGTTTTTTGTGCCTATTCTTTGGTTTCACAGGGGCCTGGATTAGAAGCCATCTGAACAAGACCAAGCATTTGCATGCATCTAAAACCTAATGAGCTAAGGCAGTCCTCATCTATTGCTCCCCAATAAAGTAAACAAGCCATATTAATTTCAAGTATTGAGACCTTATATATATTTCAAGATCTGCTTATAGATATTGGGAAACTGAACAAAAAGGAACTTATTAAACAGGCAACTAGTCTGATCAGAGCCATTCCTTAGTTTTTATTGTTTTGATTTTTGAACTTGAATCATCAGGGCCATCTGTACATGTGTCTGCATTTGTATGTATATGTATAGACATATGCATATGTAAAGAAATACTGTATCCCCAGAGATACGCTCCATGTGTAATTATAGATTTTCACAGTCTTGAGCATCTTTTTCCCCCACAAAGAAAGTCAGATATACTGTGCAATGAACCTGCAGTCAAACCGTGTGTGGAGGGGGTGGGTGTGTGGGTGTATGTGTTGCCAGACTGCTCCTAGGAATGACTTGGGACCAGAAGCACTCAGGGGAAATCAAAAGGTTGGGCATAATTGTTTCTTCAGCCTGCAGCACTCCCAGTCATTTCTGTGAGCTTAAAAATGCTGGAGGGTGCTGCAGTTCTGCTAATAGCAGAGCAAGAAACAGGTAGTGTATGCTGATTTGGGGAGGGCAGGGGAGAAGAAAGGAATAACTGGATGTTAGGTGGAAAGCAGGGAAATATAATGCATAGATTTGTTGAGAAGGAACTTAAAACACATATGAAGAACGGTTGTACGAATTGGGTATGTCAACTTTAATGAAAAGAAGGACTAGGGGTGACATGATAGCAGTGTTTCAATATCTCAGGGACTGCCACAAAGAAGAGGGAATTAAGCTATTCTCCAAAGCACCAGAAGGCTGGACAAGAAGTAATGGATGAAAACTAATCAAGGTGACCACCAACCTAGAACTAAGGATTAATCTCATGACTGCTAGAACAATTAATCAATGGAAAAACTTGCCTCCAGAAGTTGTGGATATTTCAACACAGGAAATATTTAAGAGGAGATTGGATATCTGTTTGTATGAAAGTTGGAGTAGAAGACCTCCAATGTCCCTTCCAAATCTGCTATTCTGTTATTCTGAAGAGAAATCTTTTCCAAGACTCCCCAGTACTATTGCTAGATCATAGATATGCTGCTAGAAATGAGTTGGGATACAATCAAAGATTATCAACTTTGTATTTCTTGCATACAGCCACAAATAATGTCCAGTTCTCACTTAGTGAGAGAAAGATGTATGTGGTGCACTAGCCTGTTTAAGATGATCTGTATTCTAGTGGGGGGGGGGAGTCATTGCTCGCATTTGCTCAGAGCTGAGGTCATTTACATTATTTCAAATATTTGAGGTAGAACGAATTGGGCAAGGAGCTCTATAGCATAAGTGCAGCGACCTGTGGGCTAGATCCCTGTTAAGCCCCTTTGAGTTTCCAGGAAGGGAAGGGATGAGTGAATGTAAGAATTAATAACTGCTTTTTCCAGAGAGAGGTGGTTTGCTTCCTGTCTCAAACAGTTAAGTACCTGCTAAAAGTACAGAATAAATATAGCACAATAATACTTATGCTGAAGTGCTACAGTATCTTTGCTGCCAATAGGTTTGGGAATGCAGTTCAAAAGGGCAGCCATTAGTTGCAAAGTCATTTATTTCTTTGTTTTTACTCTTCATCATTTGAAAGACCACCTTTTCCAAGTAATAGAATTTTCCTGTCATATATCAGGACCATGAGGAAATGCTTCTGGGTCCCTCTCTCCAGCCAGGTTGTAGAACAGGAACTCAGAAGCAGCCCTTTTCAGTGACTGCTTCAACTCCATCCTATATTTTCCGTCCCAGAAATTAAAATATTTCCCATCTCAGCAGGGGGGGGAAGTGAAAACCATCTCCTCCTCAAGAGCTTTGTTAATTAGATGGAGTGGGATGTGTTATGCACGATATCGGGCGACTGTGTTTAATGATTGTATTGATTTTTATAATGTTATGTTTTCAATTACATTTCTTTTTATTGTAGGTTGCATGACGCTTTATTTTATTGTGAGCTGCTCAGAGTCTATGACCGGGCCACCAAAATCACTGAAACAAATAAGAGAGAAATATAATCCAAACTTCCTCCTTATTTGGAATAGCTGTGCTGCTTTCTGTATATTTTTTCCTCTGTTCCCCATTTTTTTACTTGGTCTAGACAGCACTTAACTCCAGCCTCTTCACAATTCACACAGTTCACACTCAAAGTGTGTTTGTGTGTGTGTGTGTGTGTGTGTGTATTCTCCTATCAGTCTTGACCAGTGGTGGGATTCAATTTCTTTTACTACCAGTTCTGTGGGCATGGCTTGGTGGGAGTGGCTTGGTGGGCGTGGCAGGGTAAGGATACTCTCCCCACCCCACTAACCTGCTTTCCAGCTCCGTTCTCCAGTGTAGGGCAACAAAAGAAGACCCAGCCAATTAACTGGGACTCAGGAGGCAGAGAATAGATGGGGGTGGAGCCAGTCAGAGGTCTTATTTGCCGGTTCTCCAAACTACTCAAATTTCCACTACCAGTTCTCCAGAACTGGTCAGAACCTGCTGAATACCACCTAAGGTCTTGATTTTTAGTGATTACCCTGGATTACTCTCTGCAATTTTCTTGGCAAGATTTCAAAAGTGTTTGTCATTGCCTGCTTCCTAGAATTGAGAAAGAAAAACTCTTGTGATTCTAAGGTGGGACTAGACCTCACAGTCTCCTGGTTTCTAGCCTAATGCTTTAACCACTTCTCTAAAGTATGTTGTCACTAGTGGAATAGTACCAGGCATATTGCTAAAACTTTAAGGTTGCAATAAAATATTGTTACTATTATTAATCTGTATAATTCATACATTGTCCCATATCTCTCATTGGAGAAAAGTATTCTAACATAGCTAGGTGGGGCTTTGAAGGAGTGCTGAGGTTTAGTACTACTTTTTTTATTTTATTTGTATATCATATTTAGAAACAGCCCATCTCCCTCATTGGATGGTATACAAATAGACACAAATGATGTGACATTATAAACCAAATTTTATTTAATATAGTATATTTATATATACTACAATTTAAGATTTTATCATACCCCTGAAAGGGTGGTTCATCCCAAATGTTAAAAACTAATTATAAAACTATAGAAAAATAAACACCTGTTCACAATAGGAATAGATATCAAACAGCTCAATATAAAAACTACCTCAGGCTGTCAATGGTATGCAATTAATAACTAAGGATAAGACTTTATCTGAAGAATGTAATAAAATTAGTCTTGGAGAACTTTCAAGAGATTACTCTTACATAGATCTAAGCCTACGAAAAAGTAATCCGTCAGTTTAAAACTGGACAATCATCGTTGAACTGCATATGTTTGAATTGAATTGCATATGTTTATTCATTGAGATTTTCAAGGAACAGTAAATAAAAAATACATTAAAGACATAGCAAGAATACCTCATACCCCATACCTCAGACAGAAAAAAAAAATCTGACCATTTATCCAGAACAGCCAAAGAACTATTGCAAAGACAAGGGGAATTCAGGAGGACAACCCCTTGAAATGGGGAGACAACCTTTGGTGCCCCAGACGCCACTGAACATTGATGGGGATGGCACTCAAGGTACATGATAATTATCACTTATTCATGCAGGACTCTTTAGGGAGCAGCAAGGGGAATGTTAAAGTATTTCTTTGATATTTACAATGATGTCCCCCCTTTTAAGGCTTACATGACTACAGTGTTAAAGTTTTTCTCTGTTTCAAGAGTGGGAGGGAACTGTATAATCAGCAATTCTGTAGGTTATGAAAAGGGGACTCTGTGCCCTGAGTGTAGATTCTTTATGTTGCCTCAAAATGACTTTATTAAAAAAAATCAAAGTGTACCAAAATAAACCAAAATAATTGGATCTTCCTGCAGATATATAATGACACTTGACTTTGACTTCAGTACCTGCAACTGACCTCTTAGAGCCAGGAAATGCAGTGAAGCAGTTAACAAGTTTGACATACATATCCCTGGAGGCTCCTAATTGGATGTGGAATTGTTCCTTTCGAGGTAATTCACCTCCAGCTCAGGAGAAAGAAAGCAGATTTGGCACCATCTGCTCAGCGGTTGTTGTGTCAGATCCTCATTTTAGCTGTCAAAGGTTGACGTACCGAAAGGTGGCCATTACCTTTGTTACTGCCTGACACTCAAACACTCGCAGAGAAAGACTAAGATATTGCAAGACCTCTAATACAGCAAACAGGAAAGGAAGGGGGAGAAATATCATTTACAATGAAAGAAATTAGAATGGTTTGAACAGAAAATGGGGAAATGGATAGGAAGAATATAATAGGAAGGTATTCCCTGTGGATCATGTTAATTATCCATTGTCATAGAAATATTCACTTTTTATCCCACCCCAAAAACTTTGTGTGAGATTCCTCAATGATCTTCCATGCAGAACTAGGTACAATGCAACTCTCTACAGCCCTTTTTGGCCGAATCACTGAAATGGAACAATTGCTGAAAATTGATGATTTCCTATAGTGTTGATCAAAAATTCATGAAACTGTATTGCAGGCCCTAACATAGAACTGAGATAGATTACAAAGGGAAAAAACTTGGTTAGATCACGCCAAAGGCTCATTTACTATAACATTTTGCATCATGCAACTGTTGTAGCTTGTTGTATTTGGATCATTCACAAGCTGGAGGGAGGGAAATGGCTCCATCCATCATTGCTTCCCATCAGCCACTCTGAAAGGACTGCTTCCTAGGAATTTGGGGGTACAAAGCAGTCATCAATATTGGTAGTCTTTGAGAACCTGGTCCTTTGTCAATCTGTTGTCCTTTAAACCACTCTTAATTGGCCCCAGTTACAATTGCCAGCAGCAAATCCCTCAGTTTGCTGACTAAAAAGCATTTCCTTCTGTCAGTCCTCAATTTCTCTACATTTAGTTTCAGTGCATGACCCCAAGTCATAACACTGTGAGATAGGTGTGAGAGATAATGTTTTCTCTCCTATCTGTGTCATGTGTGGTTTTATACACTTTTAACTTGTCTCCCCTTTTCTTGCGCACCTTTGATCTAAGATGAAGAACCTCAATTACTGCAGTTTTCCCTCATATGGGAACTGTTCCAGCTCCTTCATCATTTTGGATGATTTTACAACAACTTCTGCCTGTTATTTAAGCCAATTTACATTCCAATCCAGATTGTATTAGGTTGGCCCAGACTGATGCTCAAACTGGACTATGACTCCTGCAAAATCTGATTGGTCTTTCCCTGATTTTTTCCCTTCCCATCTATGCAGTTACCCTTGCTGGTTGGTTTTTGTGGGGATTTGTCTATCAGTGCTTGCCTTTCCCTTTAAGGATTATTCCCTTCTCAATAGCCTCTATGGCTTTCATTTGTTTTCCCATGTTAGCACCCATGAATGCCTTCAATGCATGTGTATCTCTCCCTCATTTATTTCCTTTAACACTAATTAAGACTTTTTTTTAACCCTGATGGCTCCTTTATAACTACAATATTACAAAAATAGGAGATAGGAATGTTATGTTCATCACCTTGAGGCAGATAGATGATGGCGATAGGTGATAGAGATGATAGCTAGATAGATAGATAGATAGATAGATAGATAGATAGATAGATAGATAGATAGATAATTAATATTGTATGACAGAACTATGGTCTGAGATTGCAATGTGATTAGCTGGTGCAGATTCATTGACTATTTACCTAGTGGATGGATAGATAGATGGATAGATAGAATAACATATCATCATCATTACAGATCATTATTTCATTCCTACCTTCCTTTAGATCCATGGAAACTCTGTAAGGAAATTAAGGAAGAATTTAAAGTTTAGCTTTATAGAAAAAAGTAGCAATGGTCCTATGTTGCAACTCATAGGTGTTTAGAAAGTAAATAAAGGGAAGGAGGAAGGAGGCTTAATCCTATTCTGGGAAGTGAAATCAAAGGAAGCCCACTTCCTCCAGCCTGGGCAGAAACTAAAAAGGATCTCCATGCGGAGATGCGAGGTTGAATGGAATATGAGCTTCCAGGATTAGTTCATTGACTTAATGGGTCATCATTGCATCAAGTAGAAGATTGCTTTTTAAAAAAGTAGCTCCTGGCAGGAGAAGGTGTGCTGTGCACAGTAACCAATTGGAGCTGGGGATACTACTGGGAGGGAACAGCTGGAAAAACTAGGTGTAGTGCGTTTGCAATGTGCTGGAGTGGGAGGAGGGAGCAGAAAATGTGGTTCTGCCCTTAGTTTCAAAGATCTGCTTCTCGCCTGTCTTTTCTCTTGTTTTCTATTCCAAAAAAGCCACATTATTAGGTGCATAAAAAGTCAGGGAGGCTTAAAGATGCCTCAATAGAGTAAAAATCCAGTCTCCAGACATAAGGATTTTTTAGAGGTATTTTTGCCTTTGGGAAGAAAAGCCTCCTAGTTACTTCCTTTCAAATGAATTGAAAGAGAATTGTGGAAAACATGCCAAAAACATTTTTAGCACAGTGCTAGTCACCTTAACAATGGAATAGCTCCATCTTTCTCCTTCAGATTAGAGTTTCTGAAAAAAGTAGGTTAAGGAAAAAAGTAGGTTAAGAAAACAGTATTGGAAAGTTTAGACACATACATAATTAATGGATTTTGTGTGCACACTCAGAGTACTTGGATTTCTCTTCCTCACTATAGCAAAATGTTGGTAGCTGTATTGCATAACATATTCATTTTCAGGTTTGCAAATGCATTGAACAAGTGAAATGGATTGGATATGCACAATTTGCTACTTGGCCAATTCAACAACCCCCACCACATAATATGCTTAGCATATTATGAAAATAAGCTCTGTTTGATTAAACTTCTAAACACATTTTATTTCTATTTGAAAGGCAATCCCATGACCTCTGGAAGAGCAGCTTACTAAGGGCCACAGAATTCTTTGCTCTCTTCCTTCCAATTTGGAGATGGGGAAACCATCAGATTGCCTTCTCCCTTAAAGGTGCCTGTCATTTTTCTTGATGTCACATCTTCTAACCTTGAAAAAGTCCTACAAGAGATCATAGCAAAGAACACAATTTATTGTAAGCTGAACCTTCTACCATGCTCCCAACCACTTGTACATTTACTTAGAACAGTATGAGCACAAGTCCATCCCTGTGTATATGTAGAGGTAGTCCTTAACTTATAACCACAATTGGGACCAGAATTTCACTTGTTAAGCAAGGTGGTTGTTAAAGTGAGTTGCACCTGATTTCATTATCTTTTTTTGCTATGGTTATTAAGTGAATCACTGCAGTTGTTAAATGAAGTGTATGGTCATTAAATGAATGACTTTCAACCCATTGCCTGTTCTTGTTAGTAGCTGGCTTAAAAGGTTGCACGTGGTGATCACCTGATGCCAGATGCTGCAACCATCATAAATACATACCAGTTGCCAAGTGCCTGAGTTTTGATCATGTGACCACGGGGATGCTGCAATGGTTGAAACTGCAAAGATTGGTCGTAAATCACTTTTTTCAGTGCCATTGTGAGAAGTAAAGGTTGTAAGTCGAGGACCATGTGTATATATGTACCTGTACACTCACTTGGGTATTCAGAGAGGGAAAACTAGACTCCACTAAATAAAGCAGTTTTCTGCTTCTGCTCTGATACCAGCAGGAAATTCTGAATTATTGGGTGCTTCCATCAATGGAGCATTGGATTGCCCTCTACATTTCCATCTAAATAGATTTCTATTTATAATTAATAGAAGAGACAGTAGGTGTTGGTTAATTTAAACTATAGCCAATTATGTGCACCAACAGGGGGTCATCTATCTATACTTTAGCCGTTTTATCTTATTCTTTTTTAAAAAATCAGCAGAAACACCTGAATTTTGCATAATGAAATGACTCTTCTACTTTCCCAAAAGAGAATATGCTTCTTATTCTATAGATAATTGGGTAGACTACAAGTTCCCCTCCGCCCAGGTGCTGGTTTTCTACAGGATGGCATACGAATCCATAATTATAGTGTGATGTCAGACATCCCAGGGAAATATGTCCAATTTTGGTCACATGGCCAGGGAGATGCTACAATGGTCATAAACGTGAAATCAGTCATAATCAATGTGGTTGTAACTTTGAACGTCACTAAATTAATGGTTGTAAGTTGAGGACTACCTATTTGCATTAGATCTAGCCAGATTCCACACTAGCTCAGCTAGATTTAAACAGCTGCTGAATCTAATGCAACTTATAGGTCAAACTCTCTCCAAAGTTCCAAAGTTAATTTGGGCCCAGTTGTACTAAAGTTAATAATCAGTACAACATTCATATTAATATTAATAAAACTTTAATCTGTTTTTCATTATAATTGTTCTCTAGAAGCTAAGCTTCCCTCATGAAATTGAATATTTTCTTGTCTCTATGCTAAATATTATTTTCACATACTTGTCTTTTCTCCCTTGGAAAATAAAAAGTTCCCAAAGGAGAAACTGTATCTCATCATCCACAAAACCACTGCATTTATTTGATTATTTCATTGGCTGGGAAACATTGTCCCTGGATAGATGGATGGAAGAAGGGATGGTCAGACAGAGAAACAAACACATCTTTTCTTGAAGTTCACCCAATAGGGAAATCTGTTTTGCACAAAAACAGCCTGGAAAGAAGGTGGGCTGGAGACAGTATTTATTTATATAGGCTTGATTTCTTCAAACGACCTGCAAATAGATAACTTCACAAAGAATAAAAACTGCTGTTGGCAAAATAAATCAAAATTTTAAAGAAACCACATGAAATGCAGACTTCTATTTCTCTTAAGCTTGATAGATACACTTACATTTTTTCATACAGTATTGCTTTTCTCAAAATATCATTTATTGCTTACTAATGGTAAATCACTAGGAAACACAGAATTTTAGTTTTCTTTAGTTTACTGGCTTTAAGATTCATGTCCTATAAATAGTCTTAAGGTGAAGCAAGCTCCTTTCCAAATCAACAATCAAGAAGCTTGTGCTTCATGGGTAAAGCAAGATGTCTTGTATCTGGTTGGAATATAAATGTAAGTAAATTATTATTTTTTATTTTATTTTGATTTGTCAATTGCTTACAAGATAATAGGTATAAGTAAAAACATAGTTATGAATACATGGATACATATAAGAAAAAGAAAAGAAACAATGGGATAGGGACAGTACGCACATTGGTGCGCTTATGCACGCCCCCTACAGACCTCTTAGGAAAGGGTGAGGTCAATAGACAATCTAAGGTTAAAGTTTTTGGGGTTTGGGGAAGAAACCACAAAGTCAAGTAGAGTATTCCAGACATTGACGACTCTGTTGCTGAAGTCGTATTTCCTGCAATCAAGTTTCGTGCGGTTAACCTTGAGTTTGTATCTATTGTGTGCTCTTGTAATGTTATGGTTGAAGCTGAAGTAGTCATTGACAGGTAGGACATTGCAATGTATGCTTTTATATACTATACTTAGATCGGACTGAAGATGACGTAGTTCTAGGTTTTCTAGGTCTAGAATTTCAAATCTGGTGGCATAGGGTATTCTGCAATGAGTAGAGGAGTGGAGAATTCTTGTGAAATATTTCTGGACTTTCTCAACTGTGTTAATATCAGATACGTAATGTGGGTTCCAGACTGATGAGCTGTATTCGAGTATTGGTCTAGCAATTAAAATTAGTCAATATGACAGAAAAATGACAGAACAATTCTTGAGTAAATTCTATTGAATTACTGGATTCTGTATTAGAGCATTTGGTACATATTTTCTTTGAGTTATTTTTTTTAAGCAATTTCCTTCCTCAGTCTTATAATGGCTAATAGGGCAACCTTATTCTTCCATTTAAACTGTAGTATCTGAGAAAACAGATGTTTGAATCACACCTGTGAACTTGTTTTAGTTACTGTCATCTTCAATAATGTAATACTATACTAGACACCACAGGAACTAAACAAGCTAGTCAGAACAAGCTTGAAATGTCTGTCTGTCTGTATGTATGTATGTATGTATGTATGTATATGTTTTAAAAGCAAGTGTTCATATTTTAAAGTTTGAACTATGTTCTGTGTCCAAGTGTTCATAATTGAAAGCATGCCCTTGTAAAATATGTGTAAACTAGAAACATAAAATAGTCATGATAATCAGATATTGAAAACAACACTTACTGAGAAATGTAAAGGTGCTGAGGAGAACCAGTATCTAACTACTGTTCTTTTCTGAGTGTGTTTGAGCTTGGAAATTAAAATCCTGTCTCTCTCTCTGTCAAAAAGGATTTTTGTCTTTAGCTGTGTTAAATAAATGGTTTGAATTACTGAGGCTGTGTGGTGGGGTGGAACTTCTCTATTAGAAATTATTGAAGTCTAAATATCCATTTTTAAAAACTGTATATAAAAATTATATTCAATAACAAATTTACCTTCCAAATAAAATATTGTAACACTTGTTAAATGTTTTTCTAACAATGCAATTTTTTACACTAATCTAATAGTGTCAAGGAGCTCTTTCATTAAAACAAAATATTTATTACTGGAAGACACCCAGACTATTCAAGTTTTCCCATCACTTTGATAGGTGATTAATTTCCAACTGTTACCAACAGAGTCCATCTGCTGGGTGGTCACAGAAAGCATGTATTCTGAAATAATAGGACAGCTGAATATAGCACCTCTTTCTTCTCTCTTCAGGATGCATTCTGATGTGGGAGATATTTATAGCAGGTTACAGGCTACATTTTGGCAGATATGGATACCCCCTCAAAAAGTTCACTACAGCTATTCTATATTTAACAACAGTTTCACAATTGCTGTCAACCCTGAAGAGAACCTGGCTGAGGCCGTCTTGCAGACTTCAGGGTTGTCACAAAGCAGAAGAAAGGGAAGGGGGGAAATAGCTAGATGGGGTTTGTAGCCAAAACAAGAACGTTTTCCTGTGGGAACCATGGACATTCCAACAGGTGGCTGGCCTGAGGAGGAGTGAAGTAACCAAGCAACCACCAGTACCTTGATTGGACATCATGATCAGTGACTTTGGGGGAAAGGGGAATTTTTTTACTTTTTAATTAGGTGAAAGCTGTGAGAACTTTCAGAGTTGGCTTTCACCAGTTGTTCCAATATGATGTGTCCAGTAAATTATTCTTTGAGGAACTTGCCTGCCTCAGAGTTCTGCTTTCTATGGGTGCATTACTTTGAATGCTGAGAATTGCCTTGGTGATAGTATACATCCAGTAGATCAGAGAAAGATCAGGGGAGACTTCAGATTCACTAATTCAGGGGTTTCCAATCTCAATCTGTGCACCAGTACCGGGGTGCGGCATGCCAGAAACTGGGCTATGCAAACAAGTGAACTCCATTCGCAGGATGCAGGTAGCACACAAAACCGCAATCCCTCTAGTCCATGGGAAAACCTTTCTCCATGGAACCATTCCCTGGTGCCCAACTGCACTAAATCCAAGACTTCTGGGTATCATAACACTTCCAAAACAAGATTATGTTAGTTATTGGCTTGATATGGCTATTTTCTCTGCTTTGTTAACAGGTAGGATATGGATTAAACCAATGAGAAAAAAAAACACCACAAAATGTTCAGATTACCCTCACCAGAACAGTACAAGTCTGGGTAATTTTTTCTCTCTGCTATGGCCAGTTCCATGGTTTTAACAAAGAAAAGAAGTGTTAAACATTGGGATATAGGAATATTCTTTTCTTCCTACATTGCTGTTGCTTCCCTAAAAGAAACCCTTCTATGCCAAACTGGTGGTCATTTTAGTTTTTAGGCAGATTAAATGTTCTAGGAAATGCCTCATTTGACATTTTAAGTGGATATTTCCTTGTAGGTTAGCAATGAAGATCTTGGAAAAGAAATTAAGATATCAAGATGAGTCTATACCTGCAAATATTAGAATGATGCAAGCAATGGTTTTTCCTCTGACACCGTATGGTAAGGAAAGTTGGGCTTTGAAGAAACACACACAAAAAATATTGATGCTTTATAATTTTAGTGTTGGAGAAAACTCTTGAGAATACCAGGCAGAGTCAAGCAAACAAACAAATGGATCATAGAATAAATCAATCTAAAGTTCTTGCCAGGCTCAGAAAACTCAAACTTGCATGTTTTGGGCACATGATACAAAGACAATGGTCCCTTGAAAAGGCCATCATATTGAGAAAGACGGAAGAAAAGAGAAAAACCTGTCTGAATTTTAATTCTATCACCCTCCATTGAACTGAATGGAGATCACAATGCCCAGTTGCACCAAATAAATGTCTAAAAAACCAAGATGGTCAGCAGTGGTGTTTGCTCAATTTTGTTCTTTTTCTAGATGTTGCCACCATTCTACTACAAAAGGGGTAGCCATAGGGTTAGATTTTGTAACCTTCAGTGAGGTGTGTCTAATTCTGCTTGGCAGTTTTTCTGGTTAGGATACAGCTGGCACTTCATGCGATTGTGCTACTTTCCTACTCAGACTCAAATATTTAAACAAATATCATCTATAATTAACATGGTGTGGATTTGTTGTTGTCTTTCACATCTGAGGTTTACCTCTCATCTTTTGCTATTGGAGAAACAGTAGGAACATTTGTTTTATAAACAGTATTGTGGTTTCTGTCCCTCCAGTTGAATTATATGATAATTTTGGCTGTGTTCTGAATTTTATTGTGTTAAGATTGTATTGTATGTATGTGTTGAGATGAGATTGTATGTATGTGTTGAAATTCTATCTACCATCTCTTATATCTCTTTCTTCAACACTGTATCCTGATTTCTTTTACTCAAACTTCACTGGGAACCAATCTCATGTCTGCTTCTCACCAAACCTCTTCAATCTGTTCAGTCCAAGAATATCTGGTGTCCACACAACTGGTAGTCCCTCCTGGAATCAGCAATGGTTGGACCATGGTTATATAGTCACACAACTTCCCATGCAGAAGATCCAAGCTTTAGTTCAGGTTATCTCCAGATGAAGGATGAGAAAAAGGCTCTGATGGCCTTTTTTGACATTATTGTCCTAAGTGGATCAGATGTCTCACTTGCTGTTAGGCAGTTTTTTCCTATTATTTAATAACATAAATAGATGACAACACAATTTACACACCCAGATGCAAGGAATGTTTAAAAAGATCAATAGAAATTCTTTAATTAAGAAACTGTCATTTAGCAGCATCCATATGATGTCAATATGATGAGACATGCATTATGTCTTCATCACATTTATATAATTACGTAGTGAATCATTTTATGAATGATACAAATGTGTGAGTCATATCATTAGTGTATCATTAGTATAATGATATCATGATACAAGGGTTCTGCATTTGCTGCTGCTCCTCTTGTCAAAACTCATGAAATTATGCTAAAAAGCTCAAGACTTGGTATTGCATGGCTAATGATTTTGCTATTTGTCTAAGTTGATAATGATTGAACAACTGTTTACTGTTAAGCAAGTTAAGATGTATATTGGGAAGCAGCACAACACAGCAAGAATTCTGTTTTCTTATGCTTCATTCTGTTTTCTTATGCTTTCTAGTAGTCTTTCTTCTGCCTCATGAGCAGAAAATATATATATTTAAAAACAAACATATGAGTGAATCCAGACGGAAAAAAGTGTGAATGTGATAAACCATGGATAATATGTTTCATTGACAATACTTGGGAGCTTCTTTTTGTCTAACTATATAGTCTTGAGCTCAAAGTATTACTAATGGACATTAGCAGCATCTTCAAGCTTAATTTCACCAGTTTTGAGTCTAGAATTCTTGGGAGTTTCCCTTAAACCAGCCTCGGTCTTATTTAAAAAAAATAAGAGTGTTTATAAACTGTAATTTTCTCTATATTGCCTCCAAAAGATATATACTTATTTCATTGCAGGGAAAATTTTTGTAATACATCTGGGAAATTCCAGCTTTTCCCAGTGGATCTTCTGCATCAGGTAGACAAAATGCCAATTCCTGTTATAAATTTCCTCTCAAGCACCAAGCTGAATGAATAAATGTCTGTCTCAGTAAATCATCCCTGTGATAAATTACTTTCCTTGAAGAGCTACATGTTTGGTTGCATCAGATTATATTTGCTTACAAAATAATAGTTTTGTACAGGGTAATAAGCATAGTGGCAATATAACATATCCAGCAGAATACAGGAAAAAAATCCTTTGACTATAAAACAAATAAGCATAACTTCCCTTCAGTTAACATTCTCCATAGCTTTAGGCAGCGCATATTTCTGTTCTAATATGTCTATTTCTTACTGATATCCAACAAGCATTCAGGAGTTAGCTTTGGGACAGGAAGAGAGCATTCAAGTTCAGTCTATCGTTTAATGCTATGCCAAGCAGAAAATGTTTTCCAACAGTATTATCCTTTCTCATTAGGGTGGAATTTGTGATTCCTGGATTACATTTCTAAAAAATACTTGGTCCACATTTATATTAGAAGTCCAGTAATAAATATTATTAGCATTACTAAGCAAAAGTAGTAAAGGTAATAATAGCAATGTTGCCATATAATACTTGGGGTTCATATGTATACAGATGTATGCACGCTCACATGCGTGCACGTGAACTTAGTCCTCATTTGCAGAACTTTCAAAAGGAGAACAAGGATTGAGTGATAAGTATTTGAATATTGAGGATCCAGTCAACAGCTGTCATGAGGGGCTGTCACACAGAAAAAGAGGGTTAACCTATTCTCCAACATATCCAAGGGCAAGCCAAGAGACAATGGTTAAATCATTAAAGAGATATGCAACTTAGAATTAGGGAGAAACTTCCTAACCATGAGAACAATTAACCAGTGGAATGACTTGCCTCCAGAAGTTATGGGTTCTGTATTACTGGAAGCTTCCAAGAAAAGTTTGGAAGGCCACTTAACTGAGATAATATAGGACCTTTTGCTTAAGCAGGGTGTTGGACTAGAAGACCTCCAAGATCTATTCCAACCCTATTATTCCATGTTCTAAATCTTCTAGAGATGTGAAATGACATTGATAGACAACTAACACAATATATGCTATTTTCTCACTATCTCAATTTCAGGAAAACCCCATAAATAGGTATAGAATAGGTGGTACCCTGCTCAATAGTAATAATTGAAGGAACTGTAGTGGACAATCATTTAAATATAAGCCAGCAGTGTGTTCAGACCTGGCCTTTGCAGATGCAAGAAATAGACTCCTTGCAAAGAAAAACCCCTCTTTAATTGCACATTGGGAATTAACTGCATTCACTAACAGAAAGTCCAGGCAAGAGTCCTGCAAGGACTTAACTGAAACAATAGTCCTTATCAGCTCATTATGCTAAATGCAATGAGCTCCCAGCCCAGAGGCTGCAAATTACATCAGTTCAACCAGAGAAATAAACAAACCTCAGTTCTGTCAAGGCAGTCTTTGTCGCACAAAACACACAAGAGCAAACTTTCCCAAAATGTGAATGCTTGTCTGTGACAACCCAACCACTCCCCTTTCTTTCTATTTATTCCCCAGTCAGGGAGGGCCCAACCACATTTGTTTTGCTTCCTGGGCCAGCTCATTGTCCTCCATTGTTTACCTCTCCTATCTGCTCTGTGCATATGCACATCAGGAACAGGCCCCAGCTGTTCCTCCTCCTCACTCATCTCTGATTCCAAAGGTAGGGAAATGACTTTACTTTCTGGCTGGGAAATGCTAGATGGCCCTGGCTCTATTTCTGTGTCCGACATTGAGCATCCATCAGAGCCTTCCCCAGGCTCCAGAACTGGTCCAAATTCTTCCCCAATCTCCTAATCATCTGAGTCTGCACAACACAGTGTGCAGCAGCCAAAAAAGCCAACACAGCCCTAGGCTGCATTAATAGAGGGATAGAATCAAGATCGCTTGAAGTGCTGATACCACATTATAATACCTTGGTAAGACCACACTTGGAATATTGCATTCAGTTTTGGTTGCCACAAAAAAGGTGTTGAGACTCTAGAAAGAGTGCAGAGAACAGCAACAAAGATGATTAGAGTACTGAAGGCAAAACATACAGAGAATAGTTGCAGGAATTGGGTATATATAGTTTAATAAAAATAATGACTAGGGGTGATATGATAGCAGTGTTCCAATATTTGAGGGCCTGCCACAAATAAGAGGAGACCAACCTATTCTCCAAAGTATATGAACACAGAATACGAAGAAATAGATGGAAACTAATGAAGGAGAGAAGCAACCTAGAATTAAAGAGACATTTTGTGGCAGACAGAACAATTAATCAGTAGAACAACTTGCCTCCAGAAGTTGTGAATGCTCCAACACTGTTGGTTTTTAAGAAAAGATTGGACAGTTATTTGTCTGGAATGGTACAGGGTCTCCAGTTTGATCAGGGAGTTGGACTAGAAGACGTCTAAGAGCCCTTCCAACTCTGCTATTCTGTTATTTTCTTTCTTGATTCTGACTGATGTCCAGGTGGTAAACTCAGTGATGATGAAGTGTATCAAACATAATAGTAGCTGAAGGACTCTGTGATTTGTGAAAACACATACTTTTTCATTATTTCTCCTTTACTATTAACAGACTTAAGTATACACCAGCCTTCTTAAAGTTGTCACCTTTCTGATATATTTGGAGTGCAGTTTCCATAATACTTAACAATTCTGCTCAGTATCTGTATTAGCTGAAAACTAAAGAAAGGGCAAGAGACCAAAATTATAATAAGGCTGTTATATATACCAGATGGAAACAATTTAAATGATAGATCATTTTTTATTCAAAACATTTCTGGAAGAACTGCAAAATAATATCCTGTATATCCTCAATAGGTCTATACACGGTGATCTCCTTGAGTATATTCCCAAATTAAAATTTATAGTTCTATTTTATATCCCAAATATTGGTACAATGGATGTCAGGATGTGTTTGTCAATTCATAGAATGCCATGAGCTATTTAGGTCATGTTATCTTAATGACAACTTATGTTATTTTCTTAAAACATCAAGAAAGCTACTGGCATTTAAACATTCATTTCAGTTTGGGAACTACTTTCAAATACATAGAGGCCTTGGCTGTTCCCCATGCTATATAGTACAGAGAAGTTAGCCATGCCATACAATTTACTATTTCTACACTTCACTACTCTTCCACCTATGTAACTAAACACAATACAATTTTCAAGTCCCAAAGATTTTAAAGGTAATAATTGAAGAACAAATAAAATACAATTACTCAATACCACCTAATAGCAAAGAATACTGTAAAAGCAACAGTAAAAGCAAAAATATTATTCTTTTTCTTGTTGTTAGCACATAAGAATAAATACTGTAAAATAATCTGCTACTGAAAAGATAATAAACTTGATACAACTTCTGAATCAAAATGCTAAGGCCTACATTTGGTTGCTACTTACCATATCAAGTAGCATTGACTAGAATTCACTAAAATCATTCTATATTTCAGAATGCCTTGTATACAGCCCAGGACACCTAGGAGATATGTCCTGCCAATACATTTTGATCGATTGAACTTAATTCAGCAGGGTTTTTCTTATGACTTTACAAATATCTGTACAATGCCAACATAATCCAAATGATAGTGGAACACTGGGGGAGATTTTATCCTGTCATTTTAAAATTTGTTTCCCTTATTGTCAAATGCATAAAAGTGACATGATACCAACTCTTATTGCTGCCATTCTGCTGATTACAGCTTTCAATCCAAATGATAATTTTTAACCCAAACTCTCAGCACTAAGCCTCCAAGGGATATTCCCTATACCTAATTTTACCAATATTACTCATAATATGCACTCAGGATTGATCTTTTAATATCTCAATGTAATCTTATTTGCTGAAACATTTTTTTTGTCATCGACAACTGAAAAGCCAGACACAACCAGGCACCATATACATACCACACACAGAACAGCCCAAAGCAAACACTTTGCTAGAGAGAAGTTCCTCCAGGATGGGCTCCAGCACAAGTCCAAAAACTCAGAAGACTAAACCTCTGGTTTAGATTGGGTCCTGCAGTATTATCCTGGGACACAGATATTTGTCTTCATTTGTGAAAACAATTTTTTTAAAAAATGTTTAAGATAGTATTGCATGAAAGTTTAAATAAGATTGTATACTTGTTTTTAATCCCCTTTAATATCAAGTGACAAAGATCAAGTGATCAAGACTAGTCAGTAGGGGACCTCAGGGATTCTTGCAATCCTAGAAACCTAGGATATAACTCCTGATATCTCTTGAAACTTAACATAAAATTTAATTTTTAATGGAGGAAAAGATTATGAAAGATTGTGAGAAACTAGTTGGAGAGCAAGATTTCTGTTTCTGTGAGAGGAAGAACCCCAGTCTAAATACGGAGGCCATAGAAGAGAAACGTTTCAAAGAAATTCTGCTTAAATAGGGTTAATGCAAGTCAGCCTGCAAATTTCTTACTATTTTCAGGATTATGTTTTTCCTCAGAAATGCATTAAAGATGCATTGCTGAAATCCATGTAGTTCATACTGCTTTCTAGTCTAAGTTCCTTGACGTTTGAGACAGAAGGTAAAAACTAACTACATTGAATTTAATTAAGTGTAAATGTATAAAATAAAATAAAAACAAATCAATTAAAAGTTTATTTTTCATCCATCTTACTTTTTTGTCTGTGGTCCAGGGATATTAATAAAAATCACAGCAGTCTAAACAATGTTTATAATTTTGATTTCAGTAATAGGTAAAATTGAAGATATACATCAACATTCTACATAAAATTTATAGTATTAGCCATCACTATAACACTTCTAGATTAAACATGAAAACATGAATAAATATGATAGAAAACTCTCTTTTTAATTGCTGTACTATTAATGTGTTAATGACTAGCCATTAAAATTACACCATTAAAATCAGGCAAAATAAATCAATGCACACCTTATCTAAAATTTATCACAGAGACACTGGTTCTATTATGTAAGTTATGGTAATTGTGATGAAAAAAGCTGCTTGCAATTCTAATTAATTTGGAATCCCTCTGAAAAGTGGTGCTATTCTATGAACTGTGGGACAAATATCAAATGTTAGTGTTGGAAAACTAAAGTTATTGCTTATTTTTTAAAAAAAAATAATAATGAAAATCCAAAAAAAGTGGCATTTGATCTGAGAAAAGAATAAATTATATAGGCATTTCAGATTATGGATGATGCAGCTAGTAATTGATACATTATTTTGTAAGAATGGTGATTATTCTCTATATTGCACATATTATTCATTCTCAAGGTTAAAAATCATAATGTGCAAGAAATCATAAGGTACAAAAAATCAAAATACAAAAACCTGGGATCTAGTTGATGGCAGAATATCTTCTATATTTAAAGGAGATGGACATTTAGCAGGGACTTTTCAGAGCTGGATGGCCTGTTAATAAATATAATAAATATTTAATTGGTCTGGAGATCATAGTTTGGATGGAGACTGAATGATTCAATTATTGATGCATGTGACAGAATGGAGCTCAGGTCTCTCCATAATTGGATAAGAAGTTGCAACAAGTTGAAGGAAGGCTGGCTGAAGCAAGCCAGGGTTTAAAAAATAACCTCAATTTCTCAGTATAATGGTGCTTCTCTACTTCAATTTGTGAAGTCAGATGATAGGATTCAGGGCATTCCTGCAACTAAGAAGTTGTTCTTAGCATATACAGTCAAACCTTAATACCACCTGAATAGTTGAGCAAGGGTTGACATGATAGCAGTGTTCCAATATCTCAGGGGCTGCCACAAAGGAAAGGGAGTCAAGCTATTATCCAAATCACCCAAGGGAAGGACAAGAAGCAATGGGTGAAAACTAATCAAGGAGAGAAGCAGCCCAGAACTAAGGAGAAAGTTCTTGACAATAAGAACAATTAATCAATGGAACAACTTGCCTCCAGAAGTTGTAAATGCTCAAACAATGGAAGTTTTTAAGAAGATGTTGGACAACCATTTGTCTGAAAAGGTTTCCTGCCTAAGCAGGAGGTTGGACTAGAAGACCTCCAAGGTCCCTTCCAACTCTGTTATTCAATTTAATTCTATCCTAACTATACCTATAGTTAAGTCTTCCAGAGTTGTTTAAAGTTGCTAATGTGGTCACTAAGGTGCAAGCTTAATTAGCTGTTCTGCATGCATGTTTCCAAAAACCAAACAGAGACAAGGAGGTTAGTATAGGATTTATTGTCATTTTAATATTAATATACTATGTAGTTCCACTACTTTGGGATCTGTTACTAAATACTTAATCTATGGGATTCATCTATAATAAATGCACAAAAAGTAACATAAAGTAAAAGTTACAAAAAGTAAAGCTACGGACTTTATGAAGTGGAATTCTCTTACCAAATACCAAAGGCAAAGTGATACTTGCAAACACAAAAACAGTGCACTTACCTTACCTAAAGGAAGAACTTATCCATACTTATCTTTTATTAGAGTCAATAGTAGAGTGGCTAAGAGGCAAAAAAAAAAAAGCAATTGGACCAAATGGCCCTTGCAAAGGAATAGCTGAGTTCACTCTGGAAAACATACAACCAATGTTTTAAGTTGCATTCCACTTAATTTAGGCTTCCTTGCTCTCATTATTATCAGGATGAATCTTGTTATTTAAATGCTATTTCCCCATAAAAAAGAAAAATCCAGCCATTGTTGGTCTTTTGGCATCCTTAATTATGTAAATGAAGAGCCTACTGAAGATCTACTGAGGCTCGAAAAGTCCTATTTAATTTTCTTTCTTTCTTCAAAAGCCAAGGCAAACTTAGCTGCTCCATATACAGTTTTCACCTAGCAAATGTATTAGTCAGCTGGACAAGAAAATTCTGTCTTTAAGATTTCCTGATTGATATTTTGGGAACAACTGGATGCACCAACCCCTTGCTGTTAATGTTTGAGTTAAACAGCTAAAGTTCCACTCTTACTATGGACCTCTCTGCCATCTGATAAGCTTCAATGGCTAACAGTCTGAATGATTTCAGGTCAAACTGACCATAGCAGCCAATTCTCAGTCTTTGGCCTGTTGCTATGCAATCACTCGTACTGTGACCTAGTCAGAGAAAGGAGAGGAGCTTCTGGTAGCGAGGACATGGTATTGTTAGCACACTCTGTTTACATTAGCAGGACCCAACAGAGCATTAAATCAAAAAATTTGTATTAATGAGAAAAATCAACAGGTCTGCGGCTGCTACTTCACATTTATGAATACAATCAGCTTCCTCCCGATGCTATGCCCTTGTCCAGAATTTGATCTCTTGAGAAGATGATGCAGCTAAAGCTAGAAAATTTGTCCTTGTTAAGAAATTTCATTTTCTGTGCTGCAAATTGAGCTCAAAAGAATTCTGTTTTTTCCTCCATTGTTATTTTTTTGTTGTAGTAGTTCCACTGATAAACACAAAGGGGGTCGGAGTGCAATCCTGTAATTTAATCTTGGCTGAAGTGAATGGATCATAGCAATAAGTAATTGATTTTGTAGCATTCCCATTGGCCTAATACAGGCATACTTTTCCATGACCTGAAAGAAACATATGGCCTCCTGTGTAAAACTAAAACATCTAACACATTTTTAAAATGTTACCAAAGCATCAAAACATTGCACTTCAAACACTGATGTCAAAATTCATTAATCAAAATGTTACATACCATAATTCCATATACATCTTTATGACGTTGATTCCACTTCTTTACACATCATGAATGTGTAAGAAGCCTGTGTATCACACCATCTAATATAATGACTACAGCTATTTCTGGATTGGGAGGCTTGGGTCATAGTCATACATACTTTGGTGATTGTATTACTGCAATGTACACCCCATGAAAACCACTTGGAAGCTACAAATGGTTCAGAAGGTGGCAGCTCTAGTATAATTAATTACATCTGTAAAACACCACTACTTGGAGAATTACACTGATTGTCATTTGGCTTCTGAGTACGATTTCAGCCAGAGGGTGTCCTTATTAGAACCTTACAGAACGTAGACACTTCAGAGCCATGTACCCAGGGTTGCTGTCCATCAAATAAGATATAGAAGAGAAACCTTAGAAGCAAGTCTTCTCCACTGCTGCTTCCTTCTCTGGAAAAACATATCCTCAGATAAAAGAATGGGTTGGTGCTACTAAATT
Source organism: Pseudonaja textilis (assembly GCF_900518735.1). The sequence goes on from NW_020769324.1 coordinate 20,042,717, forward strand.
TCCAAAAACCAGGAATTGTTAAATGCCTTATGAGAGGATTGACACATAGGAATAAGGGAAAAAAAACAGATATCCCTTTTACAAAGGAAGAAAAACACCTGGAAATGACAAGGTAGTTTTGGGCACATCATTTATCTTTCTTTGCTTGAACAAGAGAATGTATAAACCAAACATACAAAAGGCTCTGCTTCTAATTCTGCTCTCCTACCCATTGTACCCCATTGTCATCCTGGTGTAAGCAAGAATATTTGGCCACTAAAAATATTTGTTATGAAATGCTGAGAAGAAAATGGTCTTTTAAACTTTCTGCTTAATATTTCTCCATGTCCATGCATATAAATTATGGTGTTCAATTTAGACACTTGAAGAAGAAAGATCAAGAAGAGTTCAAATATATTTATGCAGGCAATTTTACACTTTCCTAATATAGCTACAATTGAAAAGCAAGCAATTCAGCTACTTTACCATCTCTCTGCATTCAACCTGTAACACTTTTCCAGCTTTATATGGGACATCCATGCTGATTAAAGTTAATCCCCCAATCATTAATTTGCTTTTCTTCTGCTTTCCCAGTTCACGCTCTGTAAAAAGAAAAAATAATTTCTTAGTTATATTTAGCTGCTGTTTCAGAAATAGCAAATATCAAGGATTCTATGAGGTAGAATTGTAAATGAATATTTTGATAGCACTAAGATACAGATGCTATAGATATCCTCAGGGTGAAAAAGAAACTAATTATTATTATCATTATAAATAAATCATTATTATTGTTATTGTTATTATTATTGTTGTTGTTGTTGTTGTTGTTGTTATTAATTATTATTAAACAAGCATTGTGATATTCAAATACAGGGCACATTATTAAAATATATGCATCCAGTGTTGAGACCCAAATACGAAAGGCATTGATTTTGCTTTTTTTTTTTTTTTTTGCATTAGCACAGTTTATAGCAAGTACATATGATGACTTTGGTCAGAAGATAGAATGAAAATATAACATCTCAAAAACTATACAACGTCTGCTGTGTCTAAAAGTTGGAACCCTGGACAAATGTACACAGTGTCTTTCAACCCTATATATTTTGGCTTTTGATGTATCAAATCAGCATGGCTAGGATCCTTAGTTTTGCATGTGCTGTATTTGTATTGTTTTGGAACAATGTTTATTTCTGACAAATTGTCTATCACAAAATCCCCGAGGCACTGATGTTCCTTCTAGAGCTTGAAATAATTAATTTTCTTCCTCATCTGCAGCCAGCATTGTACAATTTGTGAAGTCAGATGATAGGATTCAGGGCATTCCTGCAACCAAGAAGCTGCCTAGAAACGCTTGATAGGGAAATGGGGAGAATATAAATATAATCAATAAAAGAATACATGCTAAATTAGGATTAAGATATTTTATAGCCCTTAGCCCTTAGACTTATCTACCACTTCAAGGTGTTTACAGCCTCCTCTAAGTGGTTTACAGAGTCAACATCTTGCCCCCAACAATCTGGGTCCTCATTTTACCTACCCTGGAAGGATGGAAGACTGAGTCAACCTTGAGCCTTGTGAAATTTGAACTGCCCAAATTGCAGTCAGCCAACAGTCAGCAGAAGTAGCCTGCAGTACTGCATTCTAACCACTGCACCATCACAGCTCTCATTCCATTGGAATGTCAAGGTCATTTGGGTCTAAATCTATTTGTTTATTTAAAACATCCTACTAGTTTGCAATAAAATACTGAAAGTTTGTATGAAGAGATTGGATAACAATTTGTCTGAAATTGTGTATGATTTCCTGCCTGAACAGGAGGTTGGATTAAATACTTCCAAGATCCCTTCCAACTCTGTTATACTAAGAATGCAATATCAATAAAAATATACTTTCATAAGTACACGAGCAAGGACTAGGCAAGCTGTAACTTACTCAGTGAGTACTTGCAAAAGTGAATCCCTTTCAGTTGAATGTTAGTCTACATTTTATATAGAAACATAAGAATAGAATAGAATTTTTTATTGGCCAAGTGTGATTGGACACACAAGGAATACTCTCAGTGTACATAAAAGAAAAGATACATTTGTCAAGAGACAAGAATCATAAGGTACAACACTTAATAATAGTCACAGGGTGCAATAAGTAATCAAATCATACTAGGAAACAGTCAATATAAATTGTAAGGATACAAGCAACAAAGTTATAATCATACAGTCACAAGTGGGAGGGAATGGGTGATAAAGAGTGATGAGAAGATTAATAGTAATAGTAGTGCAGACTTTGTAAATAGTTGAACAGTGTTGAGGGAATTATTTGTTTAGCAGAGTGATGGCTTTCGGGAAAAAACTGTCCTTGTGTCTTGTTGTTCTGGTGTGCAATGCTCTATAGCATCGTTTTGAGGGAAGGTTGAAACAGTTTATGTCCAGGATGTGAGGGGTCTGTAAATATTTTCACTAACTATAACTAAGAAGGGGATTGAGATAATTTTAAGCAACGAAGTAGCAATTGGGTCCTTCCTACATTTGCTTTTACCAAATTATCTGCTTCCCATTTTTCTTTCTCCGTTGCCTGGTGCAAAATGAGTGTTAGTTTCACAAATGGAGATGTGAAATCCTTTGGAAGAAATTCAGGTAGGGGTAATTTTGATCAGAAAAAAATGGCTGCATCAATTAAGGAGAAATGCCCACTCTCCAACCTTCTGTGTTCAATGTGATTTTTTTTTTTTTTTTTTACAGTGGCTGGCACTTTCTCTGTGCACATTTGTAGATAGCTACTCAGCCTGCTTTCAGTGAGAAATTCCAGGAACAATTTATTCATTCTTTTAAAGTGCTCAGCTGTCACTGTGCAGTTTTTAAGCTCTCTTCCCTCTTGCCCTGTTTTCACAAAGCCTGAAGTTCTTCATTGCCATCTGTTATACCCATTGTAACAGGGGCTGACATAAACGAAAGGTCAACCTTTCGACAGAAGAGAGAGGATGTGTGACAAATTGTTACTGAACTCTGAGACAATGATAGCATGATTCTTGTGACACTTTCTTAAACATCTTGCATGTACTGTGAACATGCTGTTTTCTGTCATCCTTCCTATTTCACCTCCTCCTCACAATCTTACCCACATATACTTATGTGATGCAAATCTCAAGAATTCAGCAAAGGTTACTCCTAGGTCAGGCTGTGCCTAGTATCTTTTTGTTAACCACCCTCTTCTAAGACTGCTTAGACTTCAATGTCTAGAATACCCCCATTCACTACAATTAAATAGTTGGCTGAATGGAGATCATTTAAAAAAGATAATAAGAGGTGGCATTATTTTATCCATTCTTTGTTGGAAAAGTAAACCACCTCTGCTTCTAGGAATCTGATGTTATATTTTAACAGCCTCTTCCAGTAAGAAGTTCCTGTTGTTCCTTTTTCTTCCCATGACTGAGAATATATTGAAATGAAGAACATATATTAGTCAATCAATCAATCAATCAATCAATCAATCAGACTAGAGCTAGAAGGGACCTTAGAGGTCTTCTAATCCAACCCCCTGCTCAAGTAGGAGACCCTATATTCATTCCAGATAAGTGGCTGTCCAGTCTCTTCTTAAAAATCTCCAGTAATGATACAACTTCTGGAGGTAAGAAGTTTCTCCTTAAACTGTTTCAATCCTTCCCTCAAAACGATGCTATAGAGCACTGCACACCAGAACAACTAGACACAAGGACAGTTTTTTCCCGAAAGCCATCACTCTGCTAAACAAATAATTCCCTCAACACTGTTCAACTATTTACAAAGTCTGCACTACTATTACTATTAATCTTCTCATCACTCTTTATCACCCATTCCCTCCCACTTGTGACTGTATGATTATAACTTTGTTGCTTGTATCCTTACAATTTATACTGACTGTTTCCTAGTATGATTTGATTACTTATTGCACCCTGTGGCTATTATTAAGTGTTGTACCTTATGATTCTTGTCTCTTGACAAATGTATCTTTTCTTTTATGTACACTGAGAGCATTTGCACCAAGACAAATTCCTTGTGTGTCCAATCCTGCAAGGCTTACCTTCTAAAAAGACAAAGATACTTATTTTGTTAGAGCCTGATGTAGTGTGATCTGAGTGGTAGCAGGTATAGCAATCCTCAACTTGCCTTTGGGATATATGAGCAGGCTGAGGTCTTTGTGGAAAATTGTCCCTGCTTGGCAGACTCTAACTGGCTGGCCTTTTTTTGACAGTTCAGGCAAATTGCATTCCTGAACCTGCAGGATGCCCTGAGATGGGTTCCTCCGCAGCTCAGGCAGATGGGTTGCTGCCTGGGGGCAAGGTTGGTTTTTTGTCTAGGTCCTTCCAGAGGGGGGTTCTGTTTACCTCGGCGGTTTACCTCGATTGGGTCCTCAGAATCCTCATCTAGGGAGACTTCCTCAGAGTAAATAGTTGAGCTGCCTTGCCTAATAGGGTTCCCTTGTATTTCAGCTGCTGACAGAGCAGATAGCTTAGCAGCTTGGGATTCCTCTATAGCTATAGCTAGGGTCAGGTCTTTTTTTGCTAGTAAATGTCTTTGAAGTCTCAGGTCCCTGACCCCACAGACAATTTGATCTAGGAGCATATCCTCTAGGTAATCCCTGAAACCACATTGTAGGGCAGCTGATTGTAAGGCTGCCGCATATTCACTAACTGACTCCCCCTCAGACTGCTTTCTATTCCTTCAGGCATGTCTCCTAGCTATTTGGGAAGGCTTAGGGGAGTAGTGGTTGGAGAGGATTTCTTGTAACTCCTCCCAGGGGATAGTCCTTATTGAACGTGGAGCGACCAGCGCTGTGGCGGTGTCAAAAACCGCGGCTCCGCAGAAGCTAAGGAAACAGGATTTCTTTCTATGGTCTGTGGCATCCGTGAGGTCTATCATATCTAGGAAGCAGAAAAAACGATTTTTATTCGATTCCCACATCTCAGCTGTTGGCTTGAATGGTGGGAATGCTGGGTTGGAAGTCATCGTGAAGGGGCAGCATCGATCTCCTCAGCTGGGGAGGTTTTAAACTTCGTGCTCTCAAAAGAGCGATTGCAGCTGCGCCTGTCAGGCAGCGTCTGTCTCCTCAGCTGTGGAGATTTTAAACTTCGCGCTCGCAGAGAGCGTAGGCGGCTGCGACTAATCAGCTCTCAGTGACTCCGGCTCTTTTCGTAGTGACTGAGCTCAGCTGTTTTATGTCTGGTCGCCTCTTATTGTATCCCGCCCTTGTCACCAGTGTTGTAGTGCGGCGGGAGATACGAGGCAGACACCAGAGCTAAACAGTAAAGGCTTTATTCCGAGAATAAAGGGTTGTCGCAAGGGTTGCCGGGCTAACAGGCAGATCAGCTGGTGGTAACAGCTGATGCCGTTTGACAGTTCCTTTTATAGCCGGCTGTCAAACGGCATCAGCCAATGGGAGCGATCGGCGCTCCCGCCAGAATGGCAGACCAGAGTGGGGACTTCCGTCAGTTCTGTGAATACAACAGACACCACTGAAATAGGATGTTCACTTCTGAATGGCAGAAGTCTTTGTTTTGGGGCTGGAAAAAGACATGAATGTGTATAGAGTGCGTCTTTGGCTTAAATGTGAATTATCTATAGTTGCATTTTTGAGCCAGAAATGATCGTTGTGTAACTATGATTTATTCTTTCAAATTCGCACTTTTCCAAATTTTGTATTAGCAAATCTTCAAATCTTCACGGCACTACTTTACAAAGTCCAAAAATTTAAAGAAATCATTTTAAAGATTATATATATATTCAGAAAATTACATATCAAAATTCTTATAAATGTTATTGAAAAATTGAAAAGTTCCATTGATTGGTTTGTGACAAGAAAATGAAGGAAAACAAAACTAATATAATTTTCTTGCATTTGTACACACCTGTGCATATTACACAATAAATAAATATTAAAACCTAATGCTCAATCTCCAATCATGATTAATTTGAATCTTAACCATAAATTTGTATTTTAACTATAAAAGTTCCCAAAGACATTCTGCGCATTTCCTTAAGTAATTCAGTTTCTAATAATAAAGAACTTTGTAAAATATTTGGAATTATTGTCTTAGTATATAATATCTTTCATTACTGAAAGATCAGTACTTTTGCAGGTACTATAGATACTGTGTCCTAACTACATTTGTATGAAGCCATCACATCTGGGCTGCAAAAATCTAGTGGTTGTCTGAATTTCTGAAACCCAAATATGATAGCCTTAATGAAATTAGGCTCTTCTAGTTTTAACAGCAGCTTGTTTATTTATTTATTTGTTTATTTATGAATGCTGAACTGAATTTGAACCAAGCACTATTGATTCCACTAGGTTTTTTGTGGACCACATAATGTTAGAGGCGATGAATTTGGGGCAGAAAATCTTTCCCTTTCTCCAATCATATTTTCCTGTGGTTGAAAGAGAACACCTACAAGTATTAGCTTTGCTTGGATTATTTCATCTTCTTTCTCTTTTAGAAAGCTGTAAAAAGAACAAAATTGGGGTTTTTTTCCTAGCTTCTTTTTTGTCCATTTGAGAAATGCACATTATTGCCAGAAACAGAACCAATGTTACTGCCATCAAATACACAATATAAAAGATTTTAAGAATAAGTCTCCACTTGCGGCCTTATATTTGACCAGATTGATTGGACAAATTGGAATAGGTCATCTTCATCCTAATTTAAAAAGTCCATACTTCCTCTTCACCTAGAGAAACTCGAAAAGCAATTTGTGTTTCAGGTTCCTCTCCTCCTATTTAATCATCTTAGAAACCAAGGAAACAGAAAGAAAACTCATATGCCAGCTCTTAATGTTATAAAGGTTCTTGAAAAGATCGGATGAAGTCACAGTTGTAACTCTTTCTAAATTACAAAGCTATATTTATTTTGTGTTTCTGAAAGGAACTCCAACATAGCATCCTTTTTATTTTGATTCTTCTCTTTGCCCAGACATTTATCTATTGTCACCGTTTTTTGTGGCCTTTGGGTACTGATTCTATAAAAAATAGGTTTTTTTCTTAACTGACAGGACTAATGCTCTCCATTACATAGTGTTCCTATTTGAGAAATTGCACATAAGACCTCTATAAGAATATAGGAAGTTGTTTTATTTGAACTGGGGATCAGCAAACTTGTTTTTTAAAGGTCAGACCCCACACTTCTCCACCTCTGTGAGGATAACCAGCAACAATAGCCATTGGAGAGAGTCAGCCTATCTAGCAACCTTTTGAGATACTCCAGACAGGAAACCCAAATTATGAATATTAATACTATCATTATAGCAATAGCACTTATATACTGTTTCATAGTGCTTTACAGCATTATATAACATATTGGCAAAAAAAAAAAAATCAGAAAATAAAATGCAGGCTGAATAGTCAAGACCTTGTTGATGATCCAAACTCTGTCAAGGATCTTGGAGTACTCATCTCTAATGATCTAAGTGCTACAGCCCACTGTAACTACACAGCCAAAAAGGCATTAAGAGTTGTTAACCTAATCTTACGTAGCTTTTTCTCTGGTAATATTATACTACTAACTAGAACATACAAAACATTTGCTAGACCAATACTCGAATACAGCTCATCAGTCTGGAACCTACATTACATATCTGATATTAACACTGTTGAGAAAGTCCAGAAATATTTCACAAGAAGAGTTCTCCGCTCCTGTACTCATTGCAGAATACCTTATGCCACCAGACTTGAAATCCTAGATCTAGAAAACCTTGAACTACGCCACCTTCGGTCTGATCTAAGTATAGTATATAAAATCATACATTGCAATGTCCTACTTGTCAATGAATACTTCAGCTTCAAGCATAACAATACAAGAACAAACAATAGATACAAACTCAAGGTTAATCACACCAAACTTGATTGCAGGAAATACGACTTCAGCAACAGAGTGGTCAATGTCTGGAATACTCTACTTGACTCTGTGGTTTCTTCCCCAAACCCCAAAAACTTTAACCTTAGACTTTCTACTATTGATCTCACCCCTTTCCTAAGAGGTCTGTAGGGGCATGCATAAGCGCACCAATGTGCCTACTATCCCTGTCGCATTGTTTCTTTTATTTTTCTTATATGTATCCATGTATTCATAACTATGTTTTTACTTATGCCTATTATCTTGTAAGCAATTGACAAACCAAATAAAATAAATAAATAAAAATATTGCCCCCAACAATTTTGAGTCCTCGTTTTACTGATCTTGGAAGAATGGAAGGCTGATTCAATCCTGAGCCATCAGGATCGAACTCCTGGCAGTGCATAGAGTTAGCCTGCAATACTGCAAAAGCACTTTCCTTCTCACTTGCTTTTAATTTACATGGAACTAGGAAGGGTCCTTTCTGGGCCAATTTCTCCACTCCAACTCTATTTTGGACTTGTAAGGCTCCTAACAGATTGTTGATTTGGCTGCAGATCTTTCTTCTGTCTCCCAAAGTTATTCTCACAGCCCATTACACTGTCATCAGAGAGGCTGATAATAGGTCATAGCTGCCCAAGATGCCTTGGCCCTCTGCCTCTCTCTTGCTCCATAGGCTTAGCTGAGGCTTGGGCATGGCAATATGCTCATTCTTAGCCTGGGCTGTATAAAACAGGCAATAAACTGGATTTGGTCCAGGGATTGTAGTTTCCCAACCCTTGATCATCTGTGTTTAACCAAGTTATGTGAACACTTAATACATGCATTTGCAAACGAGGATTCAAGTCAGTTTTAATTTTGTCTGGATTATTTGCAGTTTAGTATGTTGTACAATCAGGTTTTGCTTGATTTATTATTCAGGATTTTGTGTACTTCCTGAAAGAGTTTACACTGATAACCAGATAAAACACAACATATGAACAAATCAGTAAGTCAAAAGTTAATAGATCATCATCCAGACTTACAGGAGTCAGTTCCACACATTTTTGAACAGTAGTTTCTGCCAGTCCTATCAGATGATCCCAGGATTGAAGTTTGGCATTTTGACATGCAAAATGTATGTTACATCACTGAAATATTATCTTCTCTCTTATTCCAGGAGGGAATTAATCTATCCCTTTATTAAATTGTTTCCCATGCCAGCTTTTGGGCATTTTTCATCTTACTTTAGTTCTTTTGTTAATATATGTGGTTTTTCTTTTTTCTTTTAAATTAAGTTTTTCACTGCTTTGGGCATCTAGTAGATAAAAAGCAGAAATGATATTTTCCTAAATAAATAAAATAAATATCCATACCAAGCTTCTGCTACTTGCCTCAATGCTACTTAACTCACAATGTATGGTCTCCAAGGTAACCAAGGAAGTATGGATAGGCTTGTTTCAGTTGGTCCTGGCCCAATCATCCTCTAAACACATTCACCAAGTTTATTTTTTGTTTTATACTGGACTGGATGATAATGATTTGGGATATAGCAGCTTGATATAGTTCCTAAACAATGTATCATTATATCATATTAAGCATAAACTCTTCGTGGGTAAGGAAGCATCTAAAATATTATGGCCTGAGGCTTAGAAATTCTGATGCATCCTGGGGATTTTACTGTTGCTGGAGGTTGAGTTCAGAGTTGTCCATTGGACCCGTTCAGACCATCAGTTTGAGAAACAGCAAGGATTGGCTGCTTTATTAAGGTAATGGTTTATGCAATAAGAAAACATTTTCTTCTGATTAAATCTATTAATGGAGTTCTTCCAAGCATATTCTTTCTGAGTGGAACTCGTGCATTTTTAAAGAACTCAAGTATAGCTCAGGTAATTCTTTCGTGGTTTCTTAAATGTGATTAACATTGCAGTGGAAAAGAAAGTTTGGGAAAAGAGGGTCCTCCTCCATTGCCTTGACCTTCCATTGCCACTTCCTGCAAGATTTAGAGGATGAAACCTTCTTCCTTTTAGAACTGTTGTCTCCAGAAATGAAATGGAAGTTGCTCAGGTTTTAATCAGCCAATGCATTTTTTATTTACTTTGTTGTATCAGCGTATACCTTACCTTCATAGAAACTTACCAGCCATGAACAATGAAGTCCCATAACAACAAACACAATGATAAAGGTGGAAACCACAAAATAGTTTCACCCCTTCAATGGTCATGGATCCTAATAACTCCACAAATGCCCAGTAAAACAGGCAAATCTTATTCAGCATCAAAATGTCAGTAAGATTGCCATGATATTTAATCTATTATTGGAACTACAAAATATGCCTCATTTTCAGTTCTGGGAATACAGACGAGCTGATTTAAGGAAAGGAGTTATTTCATTGCCAATGTATCAAGCTGTTTTGTAGATCTAGGATCTGGAATTCAGTTTATGAACAAATAAGTAATCACTGCAGTTTCTTCTTGATTGACATTTTATCTTCACTGATAGTTGTTTTTATCAGTATCGTACAATAGTTATTTTGCAGGAATTGTAGTTTGGGAAAGGGTCATTTTCAAGGCTTGTATTATTTTAAAAAGGCATCTTTGACTGAGGTTAGGCTATCTTTCCAAGAACATCTAAGGTACAAGATGTACATAGGAAAAGGCATTCTGTATTAGAGATAACACTTGGCGTTTTGGTGATAACACTGAATCAAGAAGCACTTTCAGATTATGTTCTTTCACCTTCAGTGGGAGTGCAACACTACCCAGTACAGGCTGTTTACTCAGTTCCAGACTTTAGAACTATTCATGGGCATTGAACCAGCAATAGCCTTATTCGTCTGACTCAAACTTTAGCTGGAAATGCTACTGCAGTTTTTCTTGAGAAGCTGGGATTCTGGCCTTTTTGATTTTGTGTTTAGTGATGGAGGACTCATAATCAGATTTCTGAGTTCCCTTCTCATAGGATGATATCACCAGGTGGTCCTTAACCCAATAAACATCCAATTTTTTTAATTATTATTATTATTATTATTGATTGCACAGTCAACCAGATGTTCAGATTGGGTGTGGCATTTTTGTCTACCTATCGAGTCCTTACTAAGGACCTGGGATAGGCAAATCTAGAGTTTGATGGTGTTACATATATCGCCTCAGGATAGAGGCTGTTACAAGTAAAGTTGCCTTCTGCAATTGACTGATGGCAAATTTGTCAATGCCTATGGTGTTCAAGTGGTGCTCTAGTTGTTTTGGGACTGCACCCAGGGCACCTATTACTATTGGTATTATTATTGTTGTAGTTGTTGTAATGTCTGAGCAAAGTGCACAATATGTTTGGTAAGAGAGTAAGCATTCTTTGCATTCTGAAAAGCTACACATACAAAACTACATGCAGAGACTCCCATAACTCTGTGACAGAACGAACACTTTATATTCCAAGTGTCCTATAGTCATTTCATTGACATTTCAAAAGATGAAATAAAAAATGAGACTTCTGCCTAAATTTTTGGAGTTCCCTTGAGGACATTTACCATTTGACTAGGTCAAGGGTCTTCAAACTTGACAGCTTTAAGACTTGTGGACTTCTATTTCCAGAATTCCTCTTCCTGTCATTTTAGCTCAGGAATTCTGGGAGATTAAGTCCACAAGTCTTAAACTTGCCAAGTTTGAAGACACTTGGACTACATGTATAAAGTATCTAATCACTTATTATGGCTTTACAGCTTTCAGAATGGCTAACAAAATAACAGACAGCAATATAGTTAGGGGCTAAAGGTACCAGAATAGAACCCAGAGAGACCATGAGTTCCAGTCCTACTTACACACAAAGTTGCTTAGCGACTTTGAAGCAGTTTCTCTCCCAGCTCTAGGAAGAAGACATTGTAAATTACTTCCAAAAATCTTGCTAAAAGAACTGCATGTACTTGCAAAGACTGACTTGAAGTTATGTGTGATTGTATAAAACAGTATAAAAAAAGTAAGGAAAAAAACAGTTAAGTAATTATGTTCAGACAAGACCCTATATATAAAGATCTAAAAAGGAAAGAGACAGATGGATAGCTGCCACTGAAAAATAAAATGGGGGAAGTGCCTTGAATTCATGGATGGAAGAACATTACAGTAAAAGGATACTATTGCATCCTTCCCTTCTGCAGATATTGATTTAATGATCTATTTCAGAGTAAGAGGGGATGGTGAGGTTAAAAAAAAAAAATCATAGTTTTGTGTGACTGAAACCAAAGTGCTAAATGAGACTCAAATTCAAGTCTACCTCAGCCATAGAAGGTCATAATTGAGGTCCCATCACTCTCCCTTTGTTCAGCCTACCTCGAGGACATTTTGGTAAGAAGGGATATTGGAGAAGGGAGCCCTATTTGTGCTGCTTTGAGCTTCTGAACCAAAGTATGAGCTATAAAGTTAAGAACTTACTTTGTGTTTTATTGTCCTCTGTTTGCTTCTACTACATGCCAATTAAAGTACAGTGAGCCTCCTCTTAAAGCATCTTGGAAGATTAGAACAGAGTGTCTTGAGGACATAGCTTTAGAAAGAGCTCAAAACAATGTTAAGTGCTCAGCAGGTATTCATAGAAGCTAATTATAATGATGAATATATAGACTATATGAATCCAGAATTAGATAATGGAACAATTATTGATGCCAGTTCAAGATACCACTCACCTGAGATACATAATAATCAATCTGGCATATGAACTTGTATCCAGTGAAAATATATCTCCACCACTGAATTGCCATTAAGGTTACCTTTCATAATCTTATATTTAAAGAAGATGCCATAATTCATCTCATCAAAATAGATAAAAAGCCATCCGTTTATATATGCATTCAGTGCTACTTTTTAAAATGTATCATTTGAGTAACACAAAGTAAAGTCTTGCTTTAGGTATGGAGAGCTTCTCATTGTAGGGAGCTCTTCTTCTTTGCTAGAACGAGAACACTGTAGGGAGCTCTCGTTCTAGCAAAGCTGGGGTTTCCAAGCAGATTCCATTCTCTTACAAACATTTCAAGTTTCTATTTAGTTATAGAATGGAAAGAGAAGATGTCACCATAATTATGACTTTCCATTGTCACTTTTAATCTTACTTTTAACAACTGTCACAGTGAGACCTTGAAAGAGAAATGGAGAGTCTTATTTTCATTGGACAACAATAGAAGGTGTGGAGCACTAGCGCACTCTGACATGCCAGTGCCAAAAAAAGGTCAATATTTTTATTTGTTTTTTTGTGGCAAAGAAGCACTTTGCATCTTTTAGCAATGCAAGGTTTAAATGTGCGTATGTATTAATTTCGTTTTCATAAAATAAACCAGTACTTTTGTTTAAATTTGCTAACCCTACTGTAACTGATCACAAGACAGCATGTTGCTCTGGCTATGAACATCAATTGTTGTTTATCCTGCTAAATCTTGTGAGAGGCATTTCACAGTGATGGGAAGGGATCCATCAGAAATGGAGGCCCAGTTGTACTTACTGTTCCACCATAGATTGTTACTACTTATTTAAATTTATGGAATTTATGGAAGAGATGCTCTGATGATGTTGATACACTGATCGTGTTGATATTACCTATTGGGGTACTGAAATGTCCGCAAGAAAACAACAAACCTAATAGAACACCAAGGATTCCACGGTTATTTAAGTTTATTGGTCAGCAAAGTCCAGTGGGCTCTGGTGATATAGCTAGAAATGTAGGCTAGAGAAAGAACACAGGAAACTTCTTTTACAATTAAAATATTATACAATTCCTAGCACTTTCCACTTCCTTTAGCTATATTGGCAACAGACATTTTAAAAATCACAGTTTATCTCCCTGATATAGCCATTCAAACTGGTAAATTCTTGTTTAAGATAATCACAGCTTTTGAGGTAAGAAGTGGTAAAATAAAGGGCCAATGCATTAAAATAGGGCTCAACACGAGCTACCAGGGTGAAGTTTCAAAAAGGGCACCCAGGTCAAGTGATCTCTGTAATAAAATAAAGAATTAAAAAAACTGGGAAGCAAATATTATAATCAGTTGGCAAATGTACTTTATTCTGTCATATTCAAGCTTCAAGTCTGTCATATTTTAATTAATAGGATGAAAAAGGTCATAATATCACTTCTAAATAATACTATACTAATTTCTAGAATTATATGGGTTTCTGCTTTATTTGCTTCTAATTTTGTTTTAAACATAGCAAACATTAATGAAATACATCTAATGTATCTTTGGTCCCTATTATTTATGTCAGTTTGAGCAAAGAAGGCATGTAATCACATATGCATACACAAAATGACCCCCCCCCTCTCTCTCTCTCAAACACACACACACACACACAGAGAGAGAGAGACAGAGAGACACACACAGGGAGAAACATAAACAGAAGATGACATCTGGACAATAGTTGTTAATTCTCATTAGAAAAGTCCTTAACTTCTCATTGTTCCAGTACATTGTTTAGCAAAAAATCAAGCAAACTATTTTTTGATTCTTTTTATGTAGCATTTTTTTTCTTATAGATATTAGGTCATACAGATGTCACATAATAAGTCAGACAAAATGAAACAAGTTAAACTGACTACATTGATTATGGAATAAAATGGTGAGGTCATTACTATTATTACTGAACATCACAATAATAATCTAACAGACAGACAAATGGTTGGGTAAATAGAAGATTTTGACTGATCATTGAAAATATTACAGTTTTACTTCCAATTTTATGTCAGATTTATGTAGTGATTAAGGCATCAGGATAACAGCCTGGTGACCTTGGGCCAGTCACTTTCTCTCAGTCCTAGGAAGCAGACAATAGCAAACTACTTCTGAAAAATCTTGCTAAGAAAACTGCAGTGATTTGTTCAATTAATTGCCTGGAGTCATACTTTCACAGGGACCAATAAAAAAGGCAATCCACAACCAGTATGATAGCATAATGCACTTCACTAAAAGGAGGGCATAGATCTCCATCCATTTTGTGTGGGAAGAGGTGTCTCTTCCACCCTTTGAATCCATCCCAATGAGAGCAAAGCTGCACAGGTTCCAGAAATACATGCTGTACTACAAACCTCTGGAGTTAATGAAGTTGGTTTTCCAATATTACCACCTCTTTTTAACTGATAACACGGCAAGAGAGAAAATTATTAAATATAACCATAGTAATTAATTTTATTAAATAAAAATAAAAATAATGTAGATTCTGCCTTGTCCACCCATTTATTGGAATCTGGTCCTTGGCATGCCACTTAAAGGGTGGTAAAAATATATACTCCCCAGACTGAGAAAAAATTGTATGTGGCTAATTTAGAGCTTGAAAATCAGTTCTACTGAGCTGACCAAGAACAAGGATCCTATTAAATGTTAAATGTTATTAAATGTTCATTCATTTCAACAGTGTCAACACAGTGCTGGTCACACGGTACTGTCCATGAGTGGGCTTTATTTGATATCAAACAGGACTCCTAGGGGACTTATTAGGCTAATCTGCACACACCTTGCAATAGGTGTATATAAATAGTTAAACTATAATAGTTTTCTCTGTCTTTATATTGACATTTCTTGTTCACAAACATAGGAAGTTCCTCAGAAGTATCAGATTTTCAGTCTTTAATGTCATCAGCAAATGTTTCTAATATTTCTGTCACCACTCTGCCAACTACTAATGAATAAGAAAGTTATACCAGGGAGTCTACCCCTCAAAAACCACTGTTTTGGCTCTTTAGCAAAAATTTTCAAAAGGGGACGGTGACGATTATGAATCCTGATTATCCCTGAAGCATGCAAATGAAGTGAAGGGAATACCTCAGAGAAGAAAACTTGCTAGGACATCCCACCCATGGGAGTGTTATGTTATGTTGTTATGTTATGTTTGTTGCTATGCTGTGCTGTGCTGAGATATGTTAAGATGTTATGTTACATTATGTTATGTTACATTATGTATGTTGCATATAAAATCTGGATGATAATTACAGTTAGCTGCATTCTGGCCATTATTCCATTTTCCATTAATATTGTATCTTTTTTAAAGCAAGTGTATACATAAGCATGCTAATTTGTAAACTGAAGGATTTTCCCCTTTTAATCAGTGAATGCTTCCTTTCTTATATGCTACAAACTGGAAATTTACCTATGTTCTCAACTTTATTTCAGTTTTTGAAAAACCAGTAAGACATCCTGCCATAAAACTGACAGCAAACTTGGACTATCTTCCTGCCACACCAGTTTCCTCATAACATGCAGGAAATGACAATTACTCATTTTCCCTTCATCCCATTAAACAGAGGATTAGAGCAGACTGAACTGTTTGGCATAGGGTTTCCTTGACCGCTGAGGCAATCTTTTTTCACAAAGTCATTTATCTTGTAAAATACCAAAGGCTTTCAGATTGCTCAGTCCTATTGTCCAAGGAAACATATTTTATTCAAATGAGGTGCAATTATTTTCTGAAAGCCATGCCATACGTCTTTTTATGAATGGGAGCAGGAAGTGTCAAAATTGGAATGCTTTATCACAAGTAATATGTAATTTTCTTTTCTAAACTGGCATCTTGTTTGCACAGCCTATTATGTGTACCTAACACAGTTGGGAACTCTAATATGTACCTTGTATGGTTATCATTTTTGTCAGTTTCAACACCCTTTACAATTCTTTTCTCTAGATGGACTTAGTTCATAGAAAAGATGCCTCAGTTCATAGAAAAGTATTTTCACACTCTTTAAAGAATATTTGCTTCGCCAAATAACTTTGCAAAACAAACTGAAAATTGCAGTAGAATGAAGAACTTCACTTGTTGAAGAGAAAATGTAAAATAATGGTGATAAAGAAGTAACCTTATAACCATTCCTTGCATTTATGACCTTTGTGAGTCTGTAAAGCAAAGGAAAGCTGAACTTCATAAACATAGTTGTGGTTTCACTTAGAGGCAACTTTACTTAATGACCAATTTGCCAGTCCCAAATGTGGCCACTAAATGAGAATAACCTGTATCAAATTAGTGCTAATTGATGTTATATGAATAAAACTGCCATGCATTGTCTAGATGATGATGATTTTTGGCAAGAGACTAAGAATTCCCTGTTAAAAACCTGCACTCTCATAGAATGATAATTAAGCCAGTTACAATCTGCATCTAAGAAACAAATGAATTAATGAATGGAGAAACAAATGGGCAAATTTACTGAAGCCCATAAACCAGGTGAATATTCCACACTTGGTGACACACACATTTAATGGGAAAATGAAATAACGGGAAAATATTTCACTTGAGTTGATCCTTGATGAGGCCAGAAGATTACAAAAGGAAGATGTAACTCAATGTGGAACATCAGCTTTGCTGCACGAAGGCCTTGGTAACTTTAAGTAGGGCTGGAGAAACTTGCTTTAAACACCTGGAAGATGCTTCTGTCAAAATCAATATTAATTATCTATTCTAAAAGTTGGATCCTTATTAGGAATAGTCCTAAATTTAGGAAACTAGAAAGTCTTTTTTTTCTTCCTCCAAGTGATATACAATGCATACTGTAGTTGCCTTGGGATGGTACCTTGGCAGACATAGAATTTGACCAACAGAATGCATCCTGCATTTTATCCATTTTCTTGAAACTTGTGCAAGCTACCTCCTTCTGGGATCTTATTCATAATATGAAGATGGTAACCAGGGTGGGATTCAAATTTTTTAACAACCAGTTCTGTGGGCATGGCTTAGTTGGTGGGCATGGCTTGGTGGTCATGTGACTGGCTGGGTGTGGTCAACTCAACATCACTCACATCAAGGCACACATCTCCTCGCCTGGCCTCTCATGACTGTGGAGATGCTGCAACAGTCGCAAGTGTGAAAAGTGGTCATAAGTCACTTTTTTCAGTGCTATTGTAACTTTGAATGGTCACTCCACACAAGCAAAGTACCAGCAAAGGTGGGGAAAAAAGTCCAGAGACATTCCTGAGACAGGAAGTCTAGTCCTGCCAAGAATGTAATAAGGGTTAACGGAGAGGCAGTTTCTGTAAGCAACACCAGAATGTTTCCTTCCTGCTTTCCTTACAGGATTAGGCCAGTAATTTCTTCTAACAACCGGTTCTCCAAACTGCTTAGAATGTTAACAACCGGTTCTAGCAAATAGGTGCGAACCTGTAGAATCCCACCCCAGTGGTAACTGATGCCAGAGATCTTTTATAGGAAATGATGGTAGAATATGTTGAGGTTTTTTTTCTTTCATTATTGTTATTATCCTCCAAGCTTCACTGCCATTTATTTATATTGGTAGAATAATAGTACTGTAAGGTCAGAGTTATATTGTCGTCAGTCTTGATAGCTGATAAAGAACAATTGGGTGCATTTGTGGGAACAGTGTTTTCAGTCCTGCAGTAATATTTGCCTTAGTGCCTTTATCAGATATTATGCCTCCTATAGGGGTGAATTATTGCACATCCTCAGTACACTGACATCTGAAAACTAGTGTATTTCCTTGAATATTACCACCTTGTAAGAACCTATCCTTATTCCAATTTCATTGGCTTCTATTTCCAAATTAGTGGTCATGCTCAGTTAACATATATTTGTTTCCACTAGCAATGCTATATCATCTGTGAATTCCAGATTTTTACATCCACGTTGATTTTGTCAAAGACAATCTGATTCCATGCTGTTCATAGCTGTTCATGATGAAACCTTCCTTGTTTTTCCAAAAGTTGCCCAAGTAGGATGATGCAAAAGACTTTGCAAGACATGAGAGCACCATGTCTCTCAAACTGGAAATTAATCAAGGACAGAACCTAGAACTAAGGAGAAATTTCCTGACAGTTAAACAATTAATCAATGGAATGACTTGCCTTCAGAGGTTGTAGGTGCTCCAACAGTGGAGGTTTTTTTTCTTAATATTTTATTTTTAAAAAACAAAAATACAAATCTCTATTCACATTAACAGTGTTCATGTCATTATTAATACATACCTGTTCTGTCTTGCCTTTCCTCTTTCCCAAAAGATGAAAGAGTACACACACACACACACACACACACACACACAAACACAGGCAGGCAAGCTGGCTCAGACTTCACAGAGTTAATTCTTTGGAACTGATAATATTCTTGGTATTCCACCATGTCCTGCCTGCCAAGTCCGAACTGGCAGCAAATAAAGTTTTACTCACAGAGATAAATAATTCTTTTACTTCATAAAAATCACAAGGTAGTCCACAAAATAATCATTCACAAAGAAAATCTGAAGTAAGGTTAAACTTTGTCCTGTACAAAGTTTAAGGAGAAAACACACCCACTTTTATCCCCTGTGGGGTGTGGCTCAATGACTCAGCTCTCTGACCCTCCCACGTCTCCTACATTGCTGCTCACGTTTCTCCCTACGACGCTGCTTGGGGTTGAGCCAATACTCTTCCTCTTCACTCCCTGGCTGCTCCGAGATGCCTTCCTCCTGATTCATCTCAGGCTGTTCCTCTCGGTTGTCTGATGGAACCTGACAACCTGACATTACTTGGAAGGAAGGTCCTGGGGAGGAAGGCATTCCCAGTTCCTCCCCCTCATCTTCCAGGTTCTCTTCCTCTGACAGCATAGGCTCGGGAATCGGGGCCACAACACATACTTCTCCTTTTATACATAAACATCAGCTCTTATTTCTATCCTCCACCCATTTGTACCACCTATCCCAAACCGCATAATAGTCTGAATCATTTTTGCCTCTTAATTCCATTGTGAATTTATCCAGTTCCGCACAATCTGTTATTTTTTGTGTCAAGTCTTCTTCAGAGGGTATCTTTTCCTTCTTCCATCCCTGTGCGAAGGTTATTCTCGCCACAATTATGATATGTATAATGATGTATCGGATGACCTTGCTCAATTTTCCCTTAATTATTCCTAATAAGAATATTTCCAGTTTGAGTTCTAATTTGTGCTGTGTAATTTCTAATAACCATCTTTGTACCCTCATCCAATATTTTTTAACCTCTGGACCATGCCACCACATATGGAAGAATGTTCCCTCTTTGTATTTATGCTTCCAACATTCTGCTTTTGTGTTTGGATACATTTTGGCCAGTCTTGCTGGGGCTAGGTGCCACCTACAAAACATTTTATATTGATTTTCTTTGAATGCTGTTAACACTGGAGGTTTTAAAGAAGAGATTGGACAACCATTTTTCTGAAATGGTATAGGGCTAACTTACTTGAGCAGATGTTTGGACTAGAAAACCTCCAAGCTTCCTTCCAATTCTGTTATTCTGTTAAATTGTTATAATTGGTGGACTTGCCACTCATTGGTAATTTGGTGATTATTCCCTTTGTCTGTTTCCAGAAGATGCATTCTGTTTACCAACATTCAGTCATCTGTTAATTTTTCAATCATGTGGTTTACCTCTAGTTTCGGCAGTTCAGTTGAAATCTACCCATGCAGAGAAATTTACAAATACATTTGTTGAATGTTTTTCTGCCACAAAAACAATTATAATTGAATCTGCTTCAGTTCAGAGAATGTTTCAGTTTCTTAACCCAATGTGTTTTACCCCAGACAGTAAATACTGGAAATAATAAAGAATTCAGGCTTCAGGCTTCATTGCACATTTTTGAAAGATATTAAAAGACATGTTTTAAGCTACTTAGCAAAGACAGCTCAGGCTGCTATGGTCATTTTTCTAATGTTACATACCAAAATAGCATAACTAATATCGACTAATTTAGGAATACTTTGTAAAAAAAATTCACAGATGGTTGATTTGCGATTACTTTAATGTATATCCAGAAATCTAATGTTAGAAATTTGTTTGATGATATAGTAAATACTATATTAACAAACAAATTAGTATAAGTTATAATACATAGTAATATTATATATGGTAATATATGGTATATATGTTGTGCATATAGTAATATTATACATACCTCCAATTTAACTCTGGTAAGATTGGGTGTGCTTTGAGATACTCCGATCTGGATAGTTTTGTCCTTAAATTTGAAGTGGATGACACTTCTCCAGGCAGATTTGGTGGTCAACTTGTGGGTCTTCTTGGACTCTTGCCTCTTGCCCAAAGAGCAGGTAACAGACATGGCTAGGAAGATCTTTGCAGAGATACAGTAAGTCTTGGGCACACATTGCACTCACTACTGAATTGGGGAAGAGAATTACTCGTGGTAACTCATGTCTTGGTCACTGTCATATTGCTTTAATATATTCTACATGGAGCTATCCCTGAAGGGCATTTGAAAGCTGCAGATGGTTCAGAATGCAGCAGAATTTGGTGGTTCTTGGTATTCCATA
The DNA here is from genome assembly GCF_900518735.1 of Pseudonaja textilis. Next base: position 20,063,781 of record NW_020769324.1, read on the forward strand.
TTTTGCTTATATATTATAATATCTCTGCTGTGCGAGGTTTATTGGTTTCCACTGGACTTCTAGTTGCCAATCAAGGTGCCTGTAAAGTTGTACACGGCATAGGAACAATCTACTTGTCACTTGCCTATCTTTGATTCTACTTCTCCCACTAGATCTAATGGAATTAATATGCTGTAGGTCTCTTCTGAGCTGTTATAGAGCTCTTTCTTTTCCTCCTGAGAGAACTTTGAGGAGATTAGAAGATGTAGCCCAGTTGTTTAATTAAAGATTATTGGAAGTTGCCTTGTTTCAATAAAACATAATTAAGATAGTGGTTATGCCTGCTTGAGAACATGCAAGAAATATCTGATTTGTTGTGATTTACTAGAGAACATGCTAAACCAAATTAAAGGGATGTATAGGAAGATTTTAATGTGCTCATGTCCTGCTTGCGAAATTCTCTTAGGAAGTTGATTAGAAACTGTAGAAAATAAAATGTTTCACTATGTAGGCCTTTGTCCTATTCATGCACAGCAATTTTGTTTTATTGCAATCCAATGCAAAAAATAAAGCAAAACACAAGGGGACCAGATTTGATGTGAAGAAATAAACCAGCAAAAGAAAGATCAAATCTGGTAACAGGCAAAAGGTGAGATCTATAGAGAAAAAAAATCTGAAAAATGTATCTATATGAGGAAGTCAGTTAGTTCAGAAGGCTATTGAGTCTCTTGATCCCTCTTGGTTACCTGTCCAGATTGACAGACTATAGCTCTACCTGTCCTCCTCAGTGCACTCATTTAATCATCTAATACTGTATATACAAATGTATTTTCTATCCAATATATACAAATATATTTTCTTCAATAGCCCCTCTCTCACACAGACAGTTAATATATATTCACATACTGTAATAGTCTTTGCAAAGAATATCTATAAAGCCACACACATAAATGCAGCATATTGTTTGTTTTTTTTACACAGAAGAAAATATAGATGCATCCCATGGCCACTGGTTGTAAAGGGGCTGGAGAGAATTCTGGGTGTTTTCTTTATTTTATTATGCTTTTATATTTTTAAGATGTTTCTTCATTCAGACCCATCTGTTTCTCTTTCTTAACTATTTTCTCCTCAATATCAGCCAATAGAATTTAGGCAGAGGGGGAGTGTCAAACCACAATAATGAGAATTTTCACATCCAGCCATTGGCAATTCTTACTGCAGATGAAAAATAAAATTATAGTTAGCATGCTATGTAAATTTAGCTTATCTGTTGCACAAGTCTAAACAATTAGATCATCTGAACAAACCATGGAATAGCACATACTGAGAATAAAAGTTGACAGAAGACAGATAAAAAAACAACTGTCTAGCATTCTTTGCTGCTTTTAATCTTTACTTTTCTTCTTTTTCTTACCCTTTTCTTCTCATTCCAGGTTATTGTGATGTAGCAGGATCATCATTGGAAGATACTCTTACTCTTGGTATTTTCAAATGAAAGCAATTTTCTTCCTACAATGTAATCTCAGTCTGGTCTCACAATACTTTTATTTTCAATGGGAGGTACATTGGGGTGACTTGCTACCTAAAATTTACATATCTGTTTGCACAGAAGCCCTGCCAAAAGAGGTGGTATTGTCATAGAAGATTACCCGAAGCCAAAAAGGGGCCTTACAGTAGAATTAAAATGTTACAGAGAAATGGAGACTTCCAAAACAATTATAGGAGCAATTTTACAAAAATCACACTGTGTCTCAATGCATCTGACATTTAGACTAAGATTTTCAAGATGAATGTGAGTTTGAAAATGAATAAATATAGCTTATCTCAGTGTTCATTACAAGCCGCCTTAGAACAGAGATAAGATCAGCTAGTGCATCATGTACTGCATTAAAAACAAACTGATTTACATTAAACCATCCATTGTTATAACTTTCAGTATTTCTTTGAAAAATAGAAGGATCAGGGAATGTTCTGGAGGGTGATTGAGAAGGTAGTAGGGCAACATTACAAAAGGCTAAGGAAGAAATGTATTATCTAAATCCTTTCCAGGCAACATTAAGACCTGGGCACGGGGTGGAGACTATATTGGATAAACTATGGTAAGACTTGATAAGGTAGAATGGTTGTAGCCTTTCCTGGAGTGTCACAATCATTCATTCATGCAATTAGCATCTCATGTTTTGTTAGCCCCAGTATGGTTTCCACACCAGGAAATCAACTCCATAAGAACACTATAACTACCTTTACTGAGAACGGCTACAATATCAGTCTTGCAAGGCTATCCTGTCTCTCCAATCTTTCTTTATAATTCAGTGCATCAGGGAGGTGCTTACCTGAAGTGCTTCCAAATATGACTTTTTTAAGTAAAATGTTTTACTCCTTTTTATCTAAATAATGCTTATTTCATTTGTCTAGCAAGATCATCTTCCTTAGATGTGTGGAGTACTGAAATTTACTTTATTCAGGGTTACATTTGAAGACTACATTAAAATGGCAACTGGCACATAATGCAGCTCTTCCAATATTAACCAGAATAATATATTTTATATCATATCAATACTACAGGAACTGTTACTGTTTTGTTTGTTGGCACAGGTTATAATTTCTAAAGTCTTCAATGGCTTGGAATGGCTTGGGATCTAGATATCTTTAGAATGGACAAGCCATAGAGGCAGAGAATTCATGCTAAAGGTCCCCCAGAGGAGGCAACAGGAAGAAGCATTCTCTTTTGAGACTCTATAGTTATGTAATAGCTTTCTTGCTGAGGTGAAAAAAGGCCCTTTCTTTCCAATTTTTCCCAAATTGTGAAAGCTTTTATATTGGTTAACTCTTAAATAGAAAGGGTTTATAAAGATTCCAGTCCGTGCTGTTGCCTGGTGACTATCAAGATTTTTGCAAGTCAGATATACTAGGAACAACATGGGGCCAGAGGTGGGGTAGGAGAATAACCAGTGTTGCATTTTGGGAAAGTAATGGACACAATGCTTCCAGGATTTGTAGCATTTATTGTAGAATTTGTTATAAATTTACTGGTTAGTAATGTAATATCATGACAGGATTTGTAAGCTACTTAGATATATTTTCCAGGAGTTGCATAGAAGAAGCAACCTAAATGAACAGCAATAAAAGAGAAATCCAAACTAGAATGCATAACGATAAAGATAAAATTTACTATTTCTGTGATTACCATTACAATAATCATTTTAAAGCAACCGTAAATCTGTGTGGTGCTCTGGAGTGGCTTTCTGTACTACGGACTGAGTTTATTGTTGTTTCAATAGAATTATTGTGATTTTCTAATGTCTGCCAAGCCACTCATAATTAGATCACTCTAAGAAATATCTCAAAGCCAATGGCTGGATGAATGATAATTATCTGTCACTAAGGAACAAGAGTTTGTGGTCCTTTTTTTTAACCACAGATGGTGGATCTTTATAGAGATATTAGACCTTTGCCTACAAAACATTGGTTAACTCTTAAATAGAAAGAGTTGATAAACATTCCAGTCCTTGCTGCCAACCGGTGGCTATCAAGATTTTTGCAAGTCAAATACACCAGGACTATCACTTTGTATACACTAATTCCTAGATGGGTCCTAGGACAGGACTGCAGCAAGATTTAATAATAGCTTAAGAAAAAGAAATAGATACAATATGACTGCCCACCAGTTCTTAAGTAAGGAGGGGGGGGATATTATTAAAAGCTGCGCTTGAATACAAAATATGGACTTCACAACCTTTTAATTCCAATCATTAGTTGAAAATTTTAACTATCACATTTAATATACCAGATTAACCTATTCATTAATAAAAGAAACATCTAGTATGATCAATTTAAGGTCCAAAGTCTGGGAAATAGGCAAGAAAAGATAGGTTTAAAAGTTCATAAATTCTAAGTAAGATAACAGCACCATGGTTCTGCGTTATAACCAAGTTTCTGCTTAAGAGTGCTTAAGTTGAGATGCTTCAATCTTTCCTAGCCCCTTTTGAAAATGGCAAATCAAATCAATTATTTAAAACAGATGTTACTTCTGAAAGAGGACATCTTGATCTACTTGCAGCCTTTTAAATTATATAAATGCTAATGGTGGCTTTTAAAGATCCAATGGAGAAATTTCAGACAGGCATCCTTTTTGTTAAATGACAGCAACTGTCAAGTGGAAAGCAAGCTTGTAATAATCAGTATCTGTCAAATACAAATTCTAAAACACATCTTACAGTGACTTGGCTTTATTGGAAAAAGCAGAACTTATTTCTTCAATTAATCAATATTCTGCTTTTACTGAAGTTTAACCTAAAATTATTTTGTTCGCTTTCTTAGGTTAGTCTAAGGACATGATTCACTTGCTTTACATAGAAGATTGGACCCAATTCCTGCATTAAATCTTTTTTTGTTTAATGTCACGGGATTCAAATTGGATGGGTGAGTATGTTATAAAGATTTCTCTTGAAAAACTAATAGTAGGAATTACTTAAGGCATGATTTTTTATTTTATGTGGCCCTATAAATCCTTGGGATTTATTTGAAAGTCAATTTGGTTTGTTAGAAACCAGGAGACTGTGAATTCTAGTCCTACTCTAAGCATGAAGCATGGACAATTCTAGACCATTCACTCCTTCTCAGAAGGCAATGGCAAACAACTTAAGAAAACTATGTGGCCTTATCTAGGTCAGGCGTAGGGAAACTTGGCTCTTTTATCACTTATGGACTTCAACTCCCAGAACCCCTAAGTGATCCATAAAAGTTTCCCCATCCCTGGCCTACTGGTTTTTCAGTTGTGCGGGAAATCAATTTTTGACTTGAATGGGACTGTTTAATATACAAATGTACTACATATCTTCTACATTTGTATATTAAACAGTCCCGTTCAAGTCAAAAATTGATTTCCCCCATAACTGAAAAACCAGTAGGCCAGGGATGGGGAAACTTTTATGGCTCACTCAGGAATTCTGGAAGTTGAAGTCCATAAGTGATAAAAGAGCCAAGTTTCCCTACCCCTGGTCTAGGTAGTCAAGAGGATCTAGATGGGGGAAAAAGTTTACTTCATCTTTCAACCTTCAATGGCAAAAATTTCTGTTTTTTTCTTCTTCCAAATTTCAAGTATGGAAGGGAATTGAGAACAGTGGACAGACTAGGCTAGAAATAAACAGTGCAGTATTATGTGAAGTGAGGGGAGACCTGAAGGAAACATGCCTTTTAAACTAATAAAATCATGATAGTTCACAGTAGGCAGGATGCAGGCCAAATACAGTTCCCTAATCCTATCTCTGAAGTGCCTGGAACCCCACCAAATTTTCCTCTTCGATTCAGTAAATAATTTTATTTTTGAATAACAATAACATCTCAGCATGTCCCCTAAAGCATTTTGATGCTTACATCTCCTGGAATGCCACTTTCTTACTATCTTATGGTTGTTGGAAATATATCAACAAAAAAACAACAAAAAAAGGAAATATATCAACATCAAAGTGATTCCTCAGTTGAAAAAAAAGGACACCCCCCCCGCATATATTTTCATTGTAGATATGTCAAGAGGTAAAGTTATGTTGCAAAAATATGAACTTCTCTTGCTTTCATTAATGAGACCTGAACAGAAGAGCAAAAGTAGTTGAAATCAATTCTATTGCTCTAGAATTGATTAAATCGACTCCACTTTAAGGAAAGAACTAGATTAAAGCAGACCCTTTTAATAATATAGTAATGTACCATTTTAATAACATGGAATTTACCATAGAAAAAGCTGCTGGGAGGCTTGTAAAGCCCAACCTAAAAAGATTCACCAAGGAGATATTGATAGATTTTTTCTTCAGGATTTATAAGTGAATCACAGCTGTGATGCAAATACAAAATTTTATTATCTGCTTGTGTAATGTTTAATACTTTGCTTATAGCTGAAATCACTGTACATTTCTTAATGTGTCTTTCAAGAAAAAAATAAACACATGGAAGGAGATTATATATAATTTGAATACTTTGCTTTTGGGAGCCAAATTTCTGAAGGCCCTATCAATAAATAAGAGTTAGTGAAGCAAGAACAAGGACAACTTAAAGAGAAGGTACGTCATGAAAATGAATGAAACCAGAGGCCTATTTTGCAGCAGGGTAGCCAACTGAAATTGATCCAGAAATCTCTGGATCTTAGAATTTAGGTTTGGTCAAAAAAAAAAGAGTTGCTCTATCTCTGGATCATGAATTTGGCCTAACTGTTTGTTTAAGGACAAGCAGTTCCAGACAAACAACAGGTGCTACTGTGAACTTTCAGTGAGATTTTATGGGATGATGCGATCCTCTTATCTTTGGGAAATTTTTGTTTATTTCTGAGCTCACAGAGATTTCAATTTATTTTAGTTGGAGAGAGCTGATGTTTATATCACAAATTCTCAAGGTGGTAATATTTGAAGCAACACTTGTTGATTCAATTTACAGAGAAAAGAGAGGCAAGATAGGTCAGAGATAATCATGTGCTGTTCTATTCAACAATCCATAGAGCCAAATATCACTGAAATTCAGCAGTAAAACTCCCACATTCAGTAATGTTTATTTTAGCATGGGGAAACAGTAATATGGCCTTAACCTAATGTATCAAGCTTCTTCTGAGCTTTTTCATCTTAATTCTCCACATGAAAATGTTCTAGTATGGAATGAGAAAGTCAACTATTCCCCTGAGAAATGATATGCTCCTTTAATTGCCTGGCTTGAACTTGGCACTGTGTTAGGAACCTGGTATATCTGATATACAGTATTTGTGCTTCATTTAGAATTCTTGAGCATGTAGATGGAACCCAAACTTTGATCAAAAGATAAGATACAGCTCATTTGGCCTTTCCCCCCATTAGCTAGTTTTTAACTTTCGTTACTTTCCTTATTCCTCAAACCTGAATATATGATTAAAGAATTAAAAGCTAGTTTTTAACTTTCGTTACTTTCCTTATTCCTCAAACCTGAATATATGATTAAAGAATTAAAATACAGTATGGTGCAGGCAAATCTTGAAATCTCAGTGTATAAATCATTATTAATGTGGATTTAGTTGCCAATGAGAGGCACATTTTTATGATTTCTGCTTTTCAAGCCCAGCTACAAGGCCAAAAAAAAAAAAAAAATCATCATCCCGACAGAATCTTTTATTTTTAATTAGAAAAGGAAATTCATACTCAGAGCTTGGAAGGAAGAACATACTATGTATGCCAAATTGTCAAACAAGATGTTTTGATTTCTGACTTTGGGGTCTTGGCCTGTGCTTGATTCTGTGAAGAGAAATGTTTGCCAGTAGTAGGTGAAAGCTCTCCCCAAAACATCCATTTTTTTGTAGTAGGTGATGTTTTTAGAATCTATTATTAGAATGTGTATAGCTTGAGATCATAGGCTTTTTTTAAAAAGAAAGAAACAATCTGAAAATATTCCCTTAACAGAATCAGGCTGGTAGGCGTTCAATATACCATCCTTACATTATAATGTCATAGTTGCTAACTTGCAGGACAATTCTACATTAGCTTTGCAAAATAGTGCAATTATTGTATATTAATGATTAAAATCAGAGAAAGAGAGTGAGTGATTGAGACAGATTATATAGGTACAATACATCTTTTACCATAGAAGTAAAAGTCTTATAACTTAATTAAGAAATACAAGAGAATGGATACAGTTATGTCCAGTACAGAAAATACAACAGTCATGAACTGGACCTGTTCTGACTGACAACAGTTTTCCAGTCCATGCTTTGATTACATACTGATTTGATTATTGAAATGCACACTGCTTAGCTCCATCCTTAACGAGTGTCTGAAAATTGGAATGAATACAAAATATGTCAGGAGCATATGGCAAATTGTTTCCTTGACAAATTTAAGGTGTCAGTATTAACAGTTACTATATTGCTCATTGACCTTGATATGCACTCTCTGGTCATAAAGTCTGCAGAAGATGTGCTGATTTTCAGATGTTTTTCATTATGTCCGGCATCCAGAAAAGGCGTTTCATGAAGAAATTTCCCTTGGGAGGTGTGCTCAACCCACATTTTCTCAACTTTCTGGAAGGAGGTTAGAAACTTCTTTTCAGCCAGCTTTCTGCCTCCAAGTTCATTTTGATAATGATTAAAGGACACTTTGTTTATATATACAGGCACCACATAAGCAGAAATGTAGAATAAGAATGTTCAAAATAAATAAGAAAATGTTCATGCATGATCATCATTGGGAGCTTGAGCCACTGATGAATGAGAAGAATTAATCAATTAAATCTGGTCATTTCACTGAAATGATGATCAACAAGCCGCTCCCACATACTTTGACCATGTGATACAACTAAAAAAAAAATGACTATAGATTGAGGGAAGTAGAAGGAGCATAACGGATAAGATAAATGTACAGAGTAAAAAAAAAAGGACTGTCTTTGGAAGAGCCATAGAATATTATTAGAGCCTGGGCAAGAAGGTAAGCATTTGTTTATGAAGTCACTAGGACTTTAAGCCTTTTTTTAAAAAAAAAAGTTTTAATTTTAGTCCTAATGATAACCTCTCCATCCAAAAACTGCCTTACCTTATCATTTGGTATGGTAAAATTGTAACATTTGCCTTGTGAAGGACAAGAAGAGGTAATTTTCACTGCCCAACTTTCACTGTACTTAGTTGAAAAGCTATTTTCAGCCATTATAAAGTTAATATGCATTTTACAATGAAAAAAGACTCCCAAATAAAGCAATATTCCCTTGAACAAATGTTTGATCTAAGATTATTGCTTTAACTAGCCTGCCCACCTTAAAGAAGTTCTCAAACAGCCAACAAGATATAAAAGGGAAGGAGGAAAGAGAGCAAGAATCATGTGATTCAACCTATAATGAGTGGAGATACACTAGCTGTGCATCTGAAATTACTGTTTATAGCAGGGCTGGGGACTATAGCCTCTTTATGACTTGTGGACTTCAATTCCCAGAATTCCTGAGCTCGGTTTACAGTATGTACCCCTGTGCCAAAATAAATTATGCAACAAAATAAAAAGAGGGAGAACGAAAGTTCATTTTAACAATCATCTGCGAATTCCACATATGCCACTGATTTCATTAACACGATCCTTTTAAAATGGAATGATACTATGGAAGATATTTTTTAAATAATCTATGATGTGATTCATTTAAGATGTAAATTTGAGTAGAATTCCAATAATGCAATACTATTGCTTTGCACTAAAGTGTGATTAAGGTGTTGGATTACAACTGGGGAGATTGAACTGGAGGTCCACCTTAAACCATGAACGTTTTCTGATTAGAAATCCACAAAGTCTGCAAAAAGAGAGATGTGGACAGTGATGATTTTTTTTTTTTTTTGGCTAAATGATACAGGACCAGATGATGATTCAAGGTTAATAGGTCCCTCTGAATCAAGCCTACTTTTCAGTAAGAATATTTTCACACTGGATTCAATACAGCAGTTTTATTTATAATTGGCAGGCCCTAGTCTACTTCCTTGTTCTTACAGAAATTAGTGACAGTGATCTGATTCCACTCAGATGGACACAGTATTGTTTATATGAATACCATAAATATAGCAGTCAGGACTGGAATCCACCAATCTAATTTATCTTAGTAATTCTGGTGGGATAAAATCACTTCCAGGAACTTTTCCACTTAATTGTGTATTAAGGTCCTTTGGCTGTAGAGGCTAATTGTTTCCTTGTGATTCTGACTCTCAGAGAACATTTTAAACCAATTTGTCTAACAAGAGCTAATAACAAACTCCAATTTTTAGATCTCTCTTTGGGAAGTCCCTGCCCATTGAATTTTGAAAATGTCAGGAATCCCCTTAAGCAGCATATCTTAGAATATCGATTTCTAAACTCATCTGAGCCTGGTATCTAATCCTGCAATTTTTATTTTTATTTTCTTTCAAATGGCCATGCACTATCATCCTACCCTTCATCCACAGTTCTGAAATTTCATTGGTTTTTCACCTTGGTCAGGTTGGAAGTGTTACCTTCCACAGTCTTGGAGAGCAATATAAAAAATATATCACTACATCTGTGCATACTCCCATACTTCCTGTGGAGTCTCTGAGACCAATGCTGTTCTATTTCTTTCTTTTCATGGGGCTCTCAGATGACATTCATCTTTCCTTTTCAGAAGAAACATCCTGGCAGGTGGTATCTAACTTTGTGCTGTCTGAGCTTGGTTGGGTATGTGTTTCAATATCTAACTAGCTAACATCATCAAGTGCAAGTGAATTACACCACACACTAATGAAATATCTGCAAACAAACCACTAAGTTCAGAGAGCATCCCTGAGCTATAGCTGTTCTCTTTACCTGCCTTGTTTGGTGCTTGTTCCTGAATATATGCTTTGCATATTTAACATGTATTGTGTTTTCTGTTTGTAAGGCTGTAATAAATTATGTAATTCATTGGATGATTTTGAGCCAGTCAAGTTCTTTCAAGTTACATTGTAGGGAGTCATTGAAGGGAGTGTTTTGCATGGTATTTTGAGTTCCTACAGGAAAAATGGGATATAATTAAATAAATCACAGAATATAAGTTAGTTTAATAAGTGCTAGTTTTGTCTTATATCAGATATAATTATATTTTTGTTTAGTTCTTAATGTTATAGTTTGCCTCCTGGACTATTTTTTTATTCTATGGTATTATTTGACTATATACTGTAATAGGTATTTGCTTCAGTGATAACTGATGCCTATTAAAAGGAGAGGGAAAGACAGATTTCCTCATATGCCACAATTACCTCCCACTGAAAGTTGCCAGCAAAGAAGAAATGCCGGCTGGTAATGAGATATGGGCGAATGGAGGTGCTGAAACTCATCCTGGGTTTCACGCTATGTTCTCTTGCTGTTGGAGTGACCCTTAGGGGGGCATGCATCTTGTAGAGAAGTGTGCCAGTGTGGGGAGACTAAAGTCATGGTGTGGAAAAGACAATTCTCATTGCGATGTAGAGAAACCCTGTGGAGACCGACAACAAGAGACTGTCAGCAATGGCGGTCCTAAAGCCTTGATCATTGCATACAGGAGGAAGCGAGTGAGTGACAGACTGTGGTGAACCAAGAGTGCGAGTGAAAGAATTTGCAATCCTGATTGAGCATTGAATATTGGAGTATCTTAGTTGGAGTGAGGTCCAAAAACACGCCCAAAGCAGATAAAGTGAAAGGGCTCGTGAGATGGAAGAGGGTAAGGACGTGAGCAATCAGATAGAGAAGATAAGAGAATTGGAGGGATCTGAGAGACTAATAATAATTGGGGGAGAGAAAAAAAAGAAGAAGAAAGAACAGCAATTTAATTTAAGGGAACTTTGAAGGATTTGAATTGTGGATTTTGGGGGAAATTGGAAGGATGAACTCGAGATGGGAGGAGACTTGAAGTAAGGAATTAAATTACAACTTTAAATATTCCACAAATGAAAGTGAATAATTTATTGGTCTCCTTTTTGGATTATTGGATTGGAGCTGTAGGAAGTGGACAAGATTTATTAAAGAAAGAGACTATTTGAATCTAAAAATTGACTTGTAAAACTTTTCAACAAAAGGAGAAATGGCTACAGTGGAATGTGTGGTGAGATAGTGAAATCAGAGACATTACTCAGCAACTCTGTGCTTCTGGTGCACTCAGTGAAGGAATCTTGAAGAACTGAACAATTATATTAATACACTTTAAGCTTTTAAATTTGTGGATTGCAATAATTATTTCTTGACATCAACTTAACTGATTTTTGAATGTGGTAAACGTAATTTATATAGATTTAATTGATACATTAGTAAATATTGTAGTTTATATTTGGTTATAACACACACACAAAAAGGGAGGTGATAATTAATTAATTATTAAGATATAGATATTTGATTATAGGCATTGATTAGATTGAATTAAATAATTAATTGTGATTAATTGTGATTACTATAGATTAACTAATTAATTATTGTATAGTAAGGTTGATATATCTTTATTTAGATTTGTAAGTATTTGAAATATTTCATAACACTATTTTGAGATTTGGGATTCTATAGCACTTATAGATATACAGGTCAATAGTATTTAAATGTAAGTAGAGGAATTTGATATATTATTAAGATTTACAAATCCAGATATTTGATTTAGAAATTAGCTGTAAAAGTGTTCTGGAGAATATATATATTGATAAGAGAGGTTAATCCTGTAACATACCATATTAATTAGCGTAGTGGCCATTTATAGTTAATACTTCTCAATAGTGAATGTTAATTTGGGACGACATATTTAATATAATACAAAAACAAAAACAAATTTTACAAGAAATGACCTCTGTCACTAACACAACGCTTAAAACTGGAAAGAAGACCTCTTCAATACAAATAACTTCAATGCCATCAACCCCAGTGATGGCACAAAAGACAATTGAAGAAACTTTATCTGGAGAGAAACAACCTATCATCACGAATGCCAATATTCAATCGACCCTTCTTACTTTACAAGAGTCCATGCTGAAGCTTCAGGAAATAGTGGTAAAAAATCATATCATATCAAGAGCTGACAGAAATGAACTAAAAGAAGAGATGGGAAACTTAAAGGCAGAAATGAAACTAGACATCCTAAAGTTGGGTCAAAAAATTGAAACAATACAGCAAGCACTAGAAAGGAATGAATCAACAATAAAGGAGGTTGAGAAAAGAATGGAACAAATGGAAAAGAAGCTGAAAATGGTTGGTCAGCAATTAAGAAATGTGAGTAAAGAAATGGATGACTCCTTGGTATATTTGGAAATGGACAAGGCTGCAGCATATCTGAGATTCCAAAATATAATGGAATCTAAAGAAGAGGACTTAGAACAAGTGATGGCAGGAATATTAGCAGACCTATTGAAAAAAGATAAGGACGATATCCTGAAAGAGTTAGACGAAGTATACAGAGTGAGCACAAATTATGCAAGACGACATAAACACCCAAAAGAGGTCCATGTGAGATTTGCCAGAAGGAAAGTTCGAGATATTATATACAAAATTTCTAGAGAAGAAACAATTACATACAAAGGAAAAGAAATCTTGGTGCTTAAACAAATCCCAGAAGAGCGAGAGAGCAGAGGTGAGATTATAAATTCTTGGTGAACCAATTAAACCAAAAAGGTATCATATTTAGATGGCTAATCCCAGAGGGAATGCTAATCACTTGGGAAGAAAGAAAAATTAAAGTAGACTCCGTGGAAAAAGCCCAAGAATTCTATGAACAATTGATAGGCCATGAAGAATCGAGTAGTAAGATGAATTAGAAATGAATTCACAAGATGACCAAGACTACCAAAAAATAGAGATGGGAATTATAGGAATTTGAAAAACAAACAACATCAAGAGAGAGAAGAACTGAAGATGCAAAATCAGCCACAAAGAGGGACAGGAGTAACTGCAAGACAAAGAGCAAGAGTCAATTAGGTGATGGATGACGAAAAGAAAATACTATCAATTAACATAAATGGCCTAAACTCTAAGATAAAAAAGAAAAGAATATTAACCAAATTAATTAAACAAAATGCAGATATAATATGTTTACAGGAAACCCATATAAGGAAGAGAGAAGAAAAATATCTAGAATGTCCCAAGCTATGGAATTTGTATACATTGCCAGCAGATTTTAGAAAAAAGAAAGGGATAGCAGTATATGTGAAAGACGATATGAAAGCAGAGCCAATTTGGATAGACCTCAATGGAAGAATTCTGATGTTACAAATTTGGATTAAATCAATTCCAATTCTACTAGTGGTAATCTATGCCCCTAACGATAACCAAAAGGAATTTTTTAAACAATTACATTGGAAATTAGTGGAATTAGATAAAAGGAATATTTGCATCTTGGGGGATTTCAATGCTATTGTGGACCACAAGAAAGATCACAGTAGTGGGGAAAAGAAGAAGAAAAAAGAGAACTACCAAAAACATGTGAAGAAATGATGATTGAATTAAATTTGATAGACATGTGGAGGAAATTAAACCCCGAGAAAAAGCAATTTACATTTTATTCCAACCCTCACCAATCATGGACATGAATCGATATGGTGTGGATGAATGGTGAATTAGTAAATGAATTAAAAGAGATTGAAATTTTACCAAATGAACGGGCAGATCACAACATGATTCAGATAGTGTGGAAAGGCAGGAAGAAACCAAGGAAAAGGTGGACCTTAAATACACAGCTAATTAAAGAGAAAGAATTTATGAATAAACTTGATGAGGAATTAGACTATTTTTTTAAAGAAAATAATAATGAGGCAACTATGAAACAGAATATTTGGGATACAATGAAGGCAATAATAAGAAGCACAACGATATCATACACTGCTAAAAGAAATAAAGAAAAATATGCCCAACAAAATAAATTAGAACAAAGAATCAAAGAATTAGAAATTCAGCTGCAAAACGCCCCAAAAGATTGCAAATTGAAAAAACAGATGATAATAACCAAACATAAATTAAATTTAATCGAACAAGAAGGAATGGTTTCAAAGTTAAATACAGCCAGACAGATATTTTTTGAACAGGCCAATAAACCAGGAAGGTGGTTGGCCTATAAACTTAAAAAAGAAAAACAAAAAAGATTGATCTACCAATTAATAGATGAGAACAGGGATGCCCAACAAGGGATAGAACAGTAAAAAGAAATTGCATGTAAATTTTTTGAAGATCTTTATAAAAAGTAGGAGGTAAATGAGGATATGATAAGAAATTATTTGGGTATTACTAAAGATAAAATAATCAAGGAGGAGATGAAGGAAATGTTAATTAGAGATATTATGTGGCCCGAGTTAAAAGTAGCAATAGAAAACCAAAAGAACAATAAAACCCCAGGACCCGACGGGATACCAGGGGAACTTTATAAGAAAATAGGAGAACAAATAGGACCTCTCATGGTGGAAGTATATAATGAGGTCCTATTAACAGCAGGAATGCCGGATGCATGGAAGGAGACACTGATATCGTTGATTCTGAAAGAAGATTCAGATTTACGACATATACAAAATTATAGACCAATTTCCCTGTTAAATACTGATTATAAAATATTTAACACAATTATAGCAAATAGATTGAAAAAATATTGAATGAATATATACATAAAGATCAAAATGGATTTCTTCCTAATAGACAAATTAGGAACAATTTAAGAATCGTATTAAATGTTTTGGAATATTACGAAGCCCATCCAATAAAACAAATAGCCCTTGTATTCTTGGATGCACAGAAGGCCTTTGACAATCTAAATTGGCAATTCCTAATCCAACATATTTACAATATGAATTTAGGCACTAAATTTGAAAACATCGTGACTACAATTTATAATTCACAAAAGGCAAATATTATAATTAATGGAGAATACACGCGCTCAATAAAAATAGAGAAAGAAGTCAAGCAGGGATGTCCATTATTCCCCCCCTGCTCTTCATATTATCTTCGGAAACATTGCTTACATGATTTAGACAGAACCCAGGAATAAAAGGACTAAAAATTTAAAAAAAAAGAATATAAACTCCAGTCATTTGCGGATGATATGGTATTTTTCATAGAGGAACCAATTGAAACAGGTCAAGAATTACTGAAAGAGTTAGATCAATTTGGGGAAGTTGCAGGACTTAAAATTAATAGGGAAAAAATGAAATTAATAATTAAAAATTTAACAGAAAAACAAAAACTAAAATTGGAAAGGATAATGGAATACAAATAGTAAAAAAAAGTTAAATACTTTGGAATTTGGTTGACAGCTCAAGGCAAAACTCTAATGGAAAATAATTATAAAAAATTATTACAGCAAGTCAAAAAGATTTAGAGATATGGGTTAAATTGCAAATCTCCTTATTAGGGAGGATTGCCACTATAAAAATGAATATTCTGCCCAAATTTATTTACTTATTCCAAACAATGCCAATAAAAATACATAAAAATTACTTCATGGAACTTAACAAGATAATTACCAAATTTATCTGGCAAGGGAAAAAACCGAGGATAAACCTAAAGGCAATGCAAGACATGAAGAGCAGGGGAGGTATGGCACTCCTAAATTGGGAACTATACTATAGTGCAGCCTCCTTACTTTGGTTGAAAAAGTGGGTAAATCTGTCGAATAAAAGGATCTTATTTTTTAGAAGGCCATGATTTACACGCCTGCACAGAACCAGTAGTAAACATTTTTGAATCCCACCACTGGTAAACATGCATTTACCCATTGCTCGTGCAAGTGCATGCACTCTCACCTGCCACTTCCCTGGCCCGATTCCAAACAGCTCAGGGCCCAGTAGTTGGCTGCAACCTGGGGTTGAAGACATCTGGTCTAACTTGAATACATTTATTAAAATGTTTCTCCCTGTGAAAATGCATACTGAGAACCTCAGAAAAAAATATCCTGTTCTTTATAGGTAGAGAAAGAGGAATAGATAAGGGGAAACATGTGACATATACAGTATGCCATTCAGCTACAATCATTTCCACCTCAGCAACAAATCAGGATATAATTAGTTGTTTATTTCATGTTATACCAGGAAGAGCTGGACAAGCCACAACTATATATGTTAACTTGATGTGATTTAAAATATATTTTTAAAGTTTGTGGGATCAAAGTCAGGTTTCATTATAGATTCAAGAATTATAGGCTTGCCAATAATCCATGTTTCTAAATTTTGATATTACCAGTATGGCCATCCAGGTCCAGGGTGAATTAATCACCAATAATAGTGGAGTTGCATCAGGAAGCCCTAAAGGAGCGTCTTCATCCATAAATTTGAGTGTATAATGTTTAAAATATATAGAACAACCAGGAGATTACATAGTAAGTGGATCTAGCATGCTAGAAGAAAGAAGAAAAGAGCCAATGAACTGTCACTCACAATGACAGATAGGCAAGAGAAATAAGCATTGGGATTTAAGCATAAATTGTCACATAGAGACATTAGTCTTACCTACATAGCCCCAAGCTTTCCTTTTGCGACAATTAAAATATGAAAAAAGATAGATGACAATAGGGTAATGCCATTGGAATCAGTGGACAGCTCATCCCATGTGCTGCAGCAGTTGCTAAGGCAACAAACCTTTGAAATGCTGGAAGTAAACACCAAATCTCCAGGAGAAAGCTCATTCTGAAGTAGATTGTTTTCTAAATTCGTTTGAATGTTTCTTCAGATCTGTAAAGGTGATAAATCAGGTGAGGATGCTTATACTATTGAAAAGAGCAAAAAGGGCTCATATATTAAGAATGCAATCTTTCTTCTCTGTAATAAAATTAAATGCAAAGATGTTGAGAAGGTAGAATCCGTCAATTGGCTTTTCACTGAGTTGTCCACCAGTTGTAATCATTCCCCTTTAGATATACCTTCCTTTTTCAAATATACCAGGTTACCTTAGTGAAATCCCCTTGTGTTAGCCCTATAGGAATTGATTCATATAAGAGAAAATAAGAGTGCAGTGAAGAATGGCGACAAGTATTCACTGGTCTTGGGCAGAGTTGTCCCAGGTTCATAGGCCAGAATAAGAATTAGTAATCAGCAGCAGGAATGGGGCTTGTTGGAGGATAGTTGAAAAGTGCTCTTTGGTGGTGGAATGGTCCTAGGACATGAGTGACCTATGTGGTAGCATTATTTTCAAGGTCATCCAACTTAGAAAGGCCACTGAAGTATTGAAACACAGAAGAAAAGACAAAAGGGTTAGTCCTTGACAAACAAATATGTCCTTGACAGTTAAAATATGACTGCTCTTTCTATGGAAGATATTCATATTCAAATATTGTGTTAATTTTTCAGAAATGCCTTCAACTAAATTCTACAGCATTTATTTTTTATACCAATCAGTGGGATTTTTAAAATTGGAATTGTGTTCGGATGAGAGTAACAAATGGGAACCAGGGGAAAACTAGCAGTTGCACTGGTTGCAGAACATTTTTCTTGCCAGCTGAATTTACCTTTACATTCTATATCATATCCTACACACACACACACACACACACACACACACACAGAGCGAGGGAGGGAGACGCAGACACATTCACACATACATATACACACACACCACAATTTCTCCTTAATGAATCCTCATTTTGTTCTGAAAGGACAGGCCATAATTTGTTCCGGTTTGAGGCATGTCATAGCTGAAACATTTAGGACAAAGTAGACAAGAGACAGAAATCCATTAGAAATCTGTCTCTACATTTTTTTCTAAACTGAATGTGGCTCATGCTTCAGTAAGTTGCCTCCCTCCCCATTCACTCTAATTATCCATATCTCTAAATTGTCAAACAGAGAAATAGTGGCTTAAGATGAAGAAGGATATTATTCAAAATATTTGTTCATGGGTCATGGCTTAGATCATTATGAAGAAAGAGATCTGTAGAGAGAGAAAATGTCTGTTCAAAAGTGTGACAATAAACATGACCATGAAACTTGGGGGAAACAGTGTAATAATAAGTACATAAGATCTATCCCTCCCCAGGCCTCTGGACATTTAGCAGAAATTCTTACAGGAAGGGATACTTGTATGCATAGATTTCTGCCTACAGAAATGTGCACTGTATGTATGATCACTTGGAAATGGCAGTTGATGTTAGGAATGAACAGCTTGGATCCTAGTTCTTGTATTAATTTATTTACATTTATAGATTTATTTCATCATGCTTATATTCCTCATTTCCTCTAAGACACATGGAGTTCAAATTAGCATAGACAAAGTTATCATACTAGTAAGTCTGTGAACTAAATTGTGTTAAAAGAAAGTATCAGGAAGAGTGATATGGAACAATCCTAATCCAACATTCTAACCACTACAACACAATAGTACAGCTTAACTGCAAGCACAACAAACAGTACTCAGATATAGGGGTGTATAAATCAAAAGCACTCCAATTGTTCAAATGGATTCAGAAAATTGATCTAATTAATTTTGAACATTTTAACCAATTCAGAAAAATAATTCAATCAAATAAGATGTCCAAAATAATTTGGAAGTCCCAGTTCAATTTAGATTGCTGAAAAGCAGGTGGGCATTTATTTATAAAGGGTTAGTTCATACTTTTTATTTATTTATTTTTATTTATTTATTTATTTATTTTTTATTTGTCAATCGCTTACAAGATAATAGGTATAAGTATATACATAGTTATGATTACATGAAATGGGTACATGTAAGAAAAATAAAAGAAACAATAAGACAGGGACGGTAGGCAAGTTGGTGCGCTTATGCATGCCCCCTACAAACCTCTTAGGAAAGGGGTGAAGTAAATAGTAGACAGTTTAAGGTTAAAGTTTTTGGGATTTGGGCAAGAAACCACAGAGTCAGTTAGAGTATTCCAGACATTGACCACTCTGTTGCTGAAGTCGTATTTCCTGCAAACAACTTTGGTGCGGTTAACCTTGAATTTGTATCTATTGCATGCTCTTGTGTTGTTATGGTTGAAGCTGAAGTATTCATTGACAGGTAGGACATTGCAATGTATGATTTTATATACTATACTTAGATCAGACTGAAGATGGCGTAATTCAAGGTTTTCTAGGTCTAGAATTTCAAGTCTGGTGGCATAAGGTATTCTACAATGAGTAGAGGAGTGGAGAACTCTTCTTGTGAAATATTTCTGGACTTTCTCAACTGTGCTAATATCAGATATGTAATGTGGGTTCCAGACTGATGAGCTGTATTTGAGTATTGGTCTAGCAAATGTTTTGTATGCTCCAGTTAGTAGTGTGATATTATCAGAGAATAAGCTACATAGGATTAGGTTAACAACTGTTAATTCCTTTTTGACTATGTAGTTACAGTGGGCTCTAGCACTTAAATCATTAGAGATGAGTATTCCGAGGTCATTTACAGAGCTTGGATCACCAACAAGGTCTTGACTATTCAACAAGGTCTTGACTATTCAACAAGGTCTTGACTATTTATTTTCTGATTTTTTTTTTTGCCAATATGTAAGACAGAGCATTTATTTGTTGAGATTTGAAGTTGCCATTTGTTTGACCATTCTGATACATAGTCAAGATCTTTTTGAAGGGTAGCGGTATTGTCTGTGGTATTGAACAGCTTTAGATCATCAGTGAAGAGAATGCAATTGCTCTTAATATGATCGCAGAGGTCACTTATGTAGAGTATGAAGAGAGTTGGTCCTAAAACACTGCCTTGGGGGACAGCACTATTGACAGGTACAGAATTTGATAGAACACTCCCAATTTTGACCATTTGTTGTCTGTTTGACAGGAATGCTTCTATCCAGTTATGCAGTTGTCCAGAGATACCATAAGATTTTAGTTTTAGGAGTAGTTTGTTGTATATCACTGAATCAAAGGCTTTACAGAAGTCTATGTAGATTGCGTCTATTGTTTTGCCCTGATCGAGTTGTGTAGTCCATATGTTTTTGCAGTGTAAAAGTTGCAGATTACAGGATAGTTTTTTTCTGAAACCAAATTGTTTATTAGAGAGTAGGTTGTTTGTCTCTAAGTGGAGGATAATGGATTGGTTAATAATTGATTCCATGACTTTACAGGTGATGCAGCATAAGGAGATTGATCTGTAATTTTCAACTAGGCTGGGGTCTCCCTTTTTGAAGATGGGGATGACCGTGTCTTGTGACCATAGGTTAGGCAAGGAGCTGGTCCTGAAGATTTTTCAAAGATTATGCTTAGAGATTCAGCTATGGCAGTGGATAGCTTTTTAAAGAAGTAGGCACATATTCCATCCGGTCCAATAGATAGAGATGGTTTTAGATTGTGTAATGCTTTTTCAACATTGTCTTCTGTAAAATCAATATGTATTAGATCATTTTAGTTGTCTGTGGTTTGGCTAGGAAATACTGGGCATGATCCATTGCTGTTTACAAATACTGAGCCAAAGAATGCGTTAAATATATTGGCTTTAATGGTGTCATCATTGCAGTCTTTACCATTAGGTCCTATTAGGGGTGGGATGGACCTTGAGTCTTTTAGTTTGTTGTTTACAAAATTGTAAAAAGCGCGGGTGGAATTGGTGTGTAGAAGGTTTTCCTCTTGTTTAATGTGATAATTGGTGCATTCAGTCTTTATCTGGTGGCATAAATTTTTGTATCGGCTTTTGAAATTGGCAACGTGACCAGATTTGTTTTTCCACCAGAGTGACATCTTTTTGGATTGAAGTTTCCTTATTGTTATGGGTAATCTGTTTTGTTTTTTTTGTTTTTGTTTTGGGAGTTGTTGTTGGTACCTATAGTTTGATGATTTTACTGATCTGAATGACTGAAGCACATGCAATTCAATCATTTCATCATTTTGACAATCTAGATAAGTCTGAATTAGTTCAAATGATTTCAGAATTTAAAATATTTTCATAGCCCTACTGAAATAATCTGTAAATCAAAATAGACATGTCAATGCAGTCAGTCCTTACTGAGTGATTGCCTCATTTAGCAACCATTCACAGTTATAACAGTGTTGGAAAAGTAACTATATGACCAGCCCTTGCATTTACAACTTTCACAACTCTATTAAGCAAAGGAAAATGAAAGTAACTTCCTAAACACAGTTGTGATTTAATTTAGTAGCCGCTTCACTGAACAGCTGAGTTGTCGATCCCAACCGTGGTCGTTAAACAAGGACTGCCTGTATATCAAACCTCCAGGACTTGCTGTACTTTATGTGTAATATCATTTAATCATATAGGGCATACTCTATATATGGCATGTTGGATAAAAGGAATCTGCAACTTTGAAATGGAGCTCTCAATATCATTTACCTTTGGTCATAAGATAAGACTATTGAAGTATAGTGTAAGACTTGTACAGTGGTCTGTTATACCAGAGTTTTGCACAAATTGGGGAAAAAGTCCTTCTTCTGCTGAAAAACAACCATTGCTTAATTACCAACTCTATTTTCAGTTAGCAGACCACTGACCACTGCCAAGTGCCAAAAATAACTATGATTTCAGCCTAAGATGATGCAGATGTCTAGAATTGCAGCTTTGCTTAGTTCATTCCAATGCAATTTTGTAATGGCATCAAGAAAGCGGAATAGCTCATAGATATGTGCAAACACCATACAGTAATTCAAATCAATAGATACAGAACAGGCACATAACATTTGGGATGTCTGTATTTGCCCTGACTCATTTATGCTTATCTCCAGTAATTATATTGAATGAAACATGCCTATACAGCTTCATATAACCAGGAATATTGATTTTGTAGAGACTGGCATTCATTGCACCAATAATTGTATATGTAGAAAGATCCATGGTAGATTGTAGATGAGGCTAGATAGAATAAAAAATTTGGGCAGAATGCAAGAAAAATGGCTCATTTCCTTCCAAATAACTTCTATGAAATATAAATATAGATACATTTTTAGGATCCATTCACAAACTCCACTTGACTGATACTATTGTTACCTTAGCAGGGAGAATTTCATCATTAAGCACAGCAGACAGGAAATCTCTAATTGTACTAATCTGAGTTATTGGAATAATTAAAACATTATTCAATGGGATCTCCCACGTATTTATGCTCTGACTAATATGCTTCTTCTGCAAAAAGCAGAAGCTCAATCAGGAGCATTCAGGTGAGGAAAAAAAAATCAACCCCATGCTGTAAAGTTGCTTAGGGTGCCTTGGCAACTGTAATGTTGTACTGTTATATCTTGACTGTGCCTGTTTTTGCCATTGTTTTAGCACCATAGAATGCACGCATTGTGACAACCAGAAGGCAAATCCTACTCCGGTATATAGGAAATCCAAAGCAGATAAGCCTGGATGAAGGGCAAGTCATAGTTCCCAAGCACGTCATTCTCTTGCATTTGTATTTTAGAGGGAGACTGGGAACTTATGACTCTAATAGTTTTGCTGAGAAGACGGGATGCCTATCCCATGAGGGAGAAAAGCATGGCATTTTTGGAGACTCAAAAACAAAATGAACATACCATAAAAAAGAGATGCTTGCTTTCTAATGAAAGGCAACTCTTGTTTCCCATGCTTTGATTCCCTTTTCCTCATGGGATAAAAGTGAGATGACAGCTTTGGACACTTCAGTGCAGAGAGCCTCAAGATCAAATGTTAGAAATGGAATCTGAGAGCTTATAGGAAGCCTGTAGGAATGCTCGGATAAAAGAAAAAAAAAACTCTGAAGAGAAACACAGAAGATCCTTGAGTGAATTCTGCCTCACTCATGCAGCAGCTATCAAACCTTTGGGAAGGAGGTTACTGCAGCAAGGAAGAGTAAAAAGTACATTTTTGGAGAGTGCATGGTTTTGTCTAAGCCTTAACAAATACAGGATTGCTGAGGTAATCCTGCCATCTCAGCAGTGCTTTAAATAGTTCTGGCTTTGAGTAGGTCTTACTTTGGCAAGTAGTATATATTGCATTAAAAAAAGATGTAGCTGTGCACGCTGATAAGTAGTACATATTACACTCCACGATATCTGATTTCCTACCAGGGTCAAGTGTCTGTTTTGATGGAGACAAAGATACTGAGTTGGAGCAAAAAATAAAGGAGGAGTAGGAGCAGAATGATTCACTTTTCAGTTCCTATGACGACAGTCCCAATAAGATTTTATCAATGGCACATTTCTTTTAAAAAAAGGAAACCACCATGAAAATCTCATCTTGTTTTTTTCTTTCTACACTGGTGCATTTTTAAAAAAAATAAAAGTTTTATTTAAGTTTTCACAGAACATACAAATACAAATAAAATATCTTTTGAGAACAGCGTGACCCCGGATTATCACTTCTCCATACAGACATAAACTCAATACATATTTATCTTATACATTCTAATCCATATCTTATAACTATTTTTGCAATTTTTTCAATAGCTTTTTCCTTTCTTTACTTCCTATAGCCTTATTTTAAATTATCTCATTCCTTTCTTAATTGAATTATATATCTTTTTCTAATTTTTAAAATCTTTCTAATCAATGTTTTTATACTTTCATCTGTCCTGTTTACAATTTCATATTATCTTTTCTCATAAAACAAATTTTCCCCTGTAATTACCAGACTGGAGTGTAACATCTTTGTATCTTTTTTTCAAATCAAATTGCCGAAGAAGCCTGAACCTGAAGTCCCAGTTCATCCTCAATCTTTGACACACCCTCAATTGTGAAACCATTTCTGAAGTATCTTATACATGGAATCTGAGGCTTGTACCTATATTTGCATGTGATATACTTAAATCTAACAAGCTGTGCCTTCAAATCTAAAAAGCAGTCTAATACAAAATTCAACAATGAAAGTAAATGCTTTTTTAAAAAAGAATAGCACAAGACAACAAAGACACACAGATAAATAGATTTAGTTTCAGTGATGATGGGTGAACATATTCAGAGATATGCAATCCCACAAATAACCATGTCTGTGCCATGCAAGGTTTATATAGGTAATAATCAGCACCTTCTATATATGTTGGTTTAAAGCAAAGTGTAAGAAATGCAGGTGCCTGCCTTCATCATTGTCTTCATGTCAAATAATCTTATATATGTATTCCACTGGTATTTAAAGTTTTTGTTTCAACAAATGTTTTGAGCGTTTCAAGTTTTTTTCATGCAGCCTTTTACGAAAATTGATGGACACATATTCAAGTGCAATAAAATTATGTAATCTTGAGCAGTAAGGAATGATATGTTGTTTATGATGCATGGCATTAGAATGAACAATGCGTAACCATTAAAAACCCACCAGGTTATAGGATGTCCTACCAAAAAAGCACCTCCGATAGGCATCTTTTCACCTTCTTGAAATAACATACAACATAAAAAATTCTGTAGCTTTTACTAATGAACATACATTGGGTTCTGCAGCAATCGAGACTTAAAAACCAAATATGACTTGGAGTGCACACAGCAACACCTGTTGTAAATACTTTAAAGTATTAGTTTTGTCCTGAGGTTATGTGGCTACCCACCAAAGGAGAAATATGATTCCAGGAAAGGTCATGTTTAGTTTAAGGCTTAGTTTAAGTCTGAAGGGGATAAATTTAGTAAAAAAGAAAAGCACTTTTTTTCTAAGTATTTTTATGGCTTGATTCAGATTTTACCTTTTAAAATCAAATTGGGACTGTGAGAAAATCATTAAAAGTGAAGCATTACTTTCTAGCTTTCTTGGCTACTTTAAAAGAAAATAATGCAATGGATACTACTTGCCAAAGAAAGGTCTATTTGCTGCCAACACTATTTAAAGCACTGCTGAGAGTGCAGGATTATCTCAGCGATCCTATATTTTTTAAGGCTATTGACAACATCAAGCTGACTCAAAATATGTATTGTTATTCCTCCTCCCCCTAAACATTGCAGAGTTGCTACCTGACTTTGAGGCAGAATTCACTCATGGATCTTCTGTGCTTCTCTTCAGAGTTTTTTCTTTTATCTGAACATCCCTACAGGCTTCCTATAAATTTTCAGATTCCAAGCAACTGTGAAACCTTCTGGTTTCCCATCTGACATGGTTCCATTTGATCAAATATGAGATAATGGTCAACTTTATCAAAAGTCTCACTGAGGTTTATGTACATTATCCCCACAGTATTTCCTTGATTTAATAATCTGGTCAGTCCCACAATATTCCCTTGATTTAATATCACTCCTACAACATGAACTTGATTTACTGAACTAGTCACTTTATCAAAAGAGAAAAAAAGAGTGATAAGATCTGACATTATGAGCCACAGTGGCACAGTAGTTAGAGTGCAGTACTGCAGGGTATTTCTGCTGCCTGCCGGCTGCCTGCAATTTGGCATTGCAAATCTCACCAGGCTCAAGCCTTGCATCCTTCTGAGGTGGGTAACTGCTTGATAAGTTTTTATAGAATTTTCCCAGGTATTAATATTATCCTGTCTATAGTTACCCAAGTCTCTCCTTTCTAAGAATGCAACAAAGTTAACTCTTGTCCTATCTTCTGGAACATGCCTTGTAATCCAGAAGTTCTCCAAATTACAGTAAGAGCTTCTAAGATCATATCCACTGGTTCTTTCAGTACCCTGGGAGACAGTCCATCTGACCCTAGTGACTTGAATTCATTCAAGGCAGCTAGTTGTAGTGTCTACTTCATTGTCTATTTTGACCTATATTTGTCTTCTGCCCTTCATGGTGCACATTTTGATGGAGGGAGCAGCTTTTTCCTTTTGTAAAAAACCAGATATAAGATAATAACCAAGCAGTTCAGCTTTCTGCCTGTTATCTGTCACCAGTTTTCCATTTTCTTCCACAAGCATACCAATCCTTTCCTTGATTTCCCTCTTGTATAACACATAACCAAACAATAAAATCTTTGTAATTGTTGGCATTAATTGCCAGCTTCACCTTGTTCTGAGCTTTACCTTTCATAACCTCATCCTTACAAATGTGGGGTATTTCCTGAGAACTATTTATGCAACTACTTTGATTTCTCCCCCTCATCTCTTTATTATTTTTGGTTTGGTTGTGTTTAAATCTTAACGACCTCATTTCTCAAAATTTTCCAACCCTCCAGAATAGTTTTTCATTTAGGATTCCCACTGATAGAATTCTTCTCATTTTTTCCTTTGCTTATTTAAATCAGCTCTCGTGAAATGCAGAACAGCAATTTGACTATATAATATAATATAAGTATATAACTTATAATATAAGTTGAATTAAGTTCTCATGGCCATTCTCTCCCAAATTTTCTACAATTTTCATTTCCTCAACTATTTCTTCTCTGTCAATAATTATTAAATCCAGTGTAAGTTAGCTCCTGTTTCCCACCTCCACATTTTGGATAATTAAGTTGCCTTGAAAGTATGTTCCATTTATCATAGCATGTGATTCCCAGTTGATGTGGAGGTAATTGAAAATACCCCTTTACTACTTTCTTGGACATTTTAGCAATCTGATTTATGAAAATGTCATCTACTTTTGCTTGGTTGGATGGACTATCATTATTGTTTCTTTTCTTTTTTAATATTTACTATTTGTGCCTGGTATTCACATTTTGTGTCATGAATTTTCATAGAGATAATATCAATCTTCATATATAATGTTATAGCCCCCTTTTTGCACTCTTCTCCTTCATTTGAACAAAATATGTTGTTTCCATAATTGTATTCCAATCATGAATTCAATCCCAATTGATTTCAATAATTTAGTTTACTTTATTGTTATTGCACCTCATACAATCAAATTAAATACCATTTTCAGTGTACATTATGACTATGAAAATAAACAGAAACACACGCCCTTCACATTCTATACATTGAATTGAAAACCCCTGATATTGCATTAATATTGCACTATACAGTAGAATTCAATAGAGTTACTGCCTTGGAATGGAAGCTGTTTTTCAGCCTGTTTGTCCTTGTTGTTATTATTCTGTACCGTCTGCCAGATGGTAATAGTACAAAGAGAGGGTGCCCAGAATGAGATGGATCTTTGAGAATGTTTTGAACTTTCTTAAGACAGCAGGAGCTATAAAGCTCTTCTAAAGAGGGGAGAGGGCAACCAATGATCTTCTGGGCAATGACGTTAACCATCTGGAGTGCTGTCCTATCTGCCACTGTGCAATTGGCAAACCATACAGAGGTGCAGTAAGTTAAGATACTCTCTATGGTGCAGCGGTAGAAGGTCACCAGCAGTTTTTCATTCAGTTGTTGTTTTCTGAGAAGTCTCAGGTAGTATAATCTCTGCTGGGCCCTTTTGACCAGTGCTACAATGTGAGCACCCCAAGTCAGGTCCTCTTTTATGGTAACACCCAGAAACTTAAAACTGGCCACTTGTCTCCATTGATAAGCAAGGGCTGGATGTCTGATCTGTTCCTTCTGTAGTCCTCTACAAGCTCCTTGATCTTATTGGTGTTGAGGACCAAGTTATTGTCGCCACACCACAAAAGCAACCAGTCTACCTTATCTCAGAAGGCAAACTCATCTTACCCAGAGATAAGTCCCACCACTGTTGTGTTATCTGCAAATTTAATAATAGTATTACTAGCATGAGTGGGGATGCAAAATAATGCCAAATTTGTACTCCTACAAAACTGCATGAAGAAGTTTAAACTCTCTTACATCCGGTTTGAGTCTATATGTTTTCCTTTCTTAAATTTATTCATGAAGTTTCCTCTCTTTTTTCTCCTGTGGCATGCAACTCCCACTTTTTGAAATATGAGATACCCATTATTTTTAATGTGTTTTCCATAATTTTGTAACACACAATCTGAAAGATTTCATGTGAAAAGAAGATCCTTCTGTTAAAATCGTTTCCCCCAAAATTCTTAAATACCAATAAATCATTTTTTCACAAATTTCCAATACTTTGCCTTACATATTTTAGAGAAGTTAAGAGCTAATTATTTAAATGGGATCAGGATTTGTGTAACTCATCTCAGACTACAAGTTGAGAACTGAAGTTGATTCAAAGGATGATGAGTCTTTAACTTGTTTAAGCTGCTGGGCCAGTCTTCTATATAAAGTGTTTAGAATAAGGTTTTATTATAAAACACAGTATATTCCTAATTCTAAAACACAGTATCCTTAATTCTCTATTTGATCTGTGGATGCAAAGGGCAGAAAGGAGGCAGACTCAATGGAGATCAGCAAGACTACTCGTGAGACTGCAGCCTCATTCCTTGTGTTGAGCTTCACCAGCCAGCAACTATTTAGCCCAGTATGTGGAACAGAGTGAGCTGGGAACCAGTTGTCTGCTTTGTGCATGTTCATTCAGCCATCATGAATTCATACCTTGACTCTGGAGTTGGGTTGACCCTTTGCTCTTTTGGATTTTGGACTTAGCTTTTTGGAACTTTGTACCTGAATGTCCACTTGGTGATTTTTGTTTAGACAGTGGACTTATTATTGGTGGGCCTGGAATTTGGTGGAGAGAGCCTGTGCTGTGCTCCGGGATGGGAAAGTTGGGCTCATTTGGACTGGTTCTTGTGTGTGTGGTGACACCAAGGGAACACTAATTGGTGTTAGAGAAGCATCAATAAAACTCCAACCTTTGAGGGTGTGATCATATGCGAAGCAGAACAGGCCATAGTTTTTCTTAATTGTATGACCATGTTGCAATCCTTGGAAAATAGAAGAGTAATATTTAATGAATTAGTTTTAAACATCTCTCCTAATGAAATGTGATTTGAAATAAAAAAGGAGAGTCTAGGAACAATTCTTAAATCATAATTCTCTTTGTCAAAGAAATTCTGAACATGGAGTTCCATTTAAGGGGCATGTTTATTCCTCTTGCCCTGACCATGGAGTCATCCCTACACCTCTGAGGAGTCACGTATAAAATAAAGACAAAAAAAAAATCAATCAATCAAATAATCAATCAATTAAGTCTATTATTCCAAGAAAGAGCAATTGTTCTAAATTGTTCCATGAATGTAATGATGTCAACCCTGAAGTGAACATGGCTGAGGCCATCTTGGAAGTTTCAGTATTGCTACACAACAGTGGGAGGAGGGAAATAGTTAAATAGGGTTTTGTAGCGAAAGCAATAAAGTTTCCTGGTGGGAACCAAGGACAATCTCACAGGTGGCTGGCCAGAGGAGAAGTGAAGTAACCAAACAACTGTCCAGCACCTGGATTGGACAGCATGACCAGTAACTTGGGGCAAAGGGGAAACTTACTTTTTAATTAGGTGAAAGCTGTGGGAACTTTCAGAGTTGGCTTTCACCAATATGATGTATCCAATAAATTGTTCTTTGAGAAACTTGCCTGCCTCAGAGTTCTGCTTTCTATGGGTGCATTACTTGGAATGCGGACAGACTGATTTGACATTTGAACTATAATACTCAACTAGTAATCAAACAATATGAGCACTACCCTGCACAAACTCTCACACCAGTTGTGTGATTTTTGCCTGAAATGACTAACTGGCATTTTAAAAATTTGATAGATTGGTGAAATGAATCAGCCTTGTTTTTCTTTTTCTTTCTTTTTTTCTGAATAAGGGAAACAATTATTTGCTTGAAAAGAAAATTCTTCCCCATCACATTAATTTCAAGCCCCAAATTTGCTAATCATTATTCATATGTAAGGTTAAAGTAATGTATCTGTATCTAATAAATGCCAACTCTATTGGATTAAATTTGGGGCAGGGTAGATGGGAATTCTGGTAGCCCAAACATAACTAGAAAGTGCCTGCCTGAGAACAGCTGTTAAACACACATATTTTAACATACTTAAAGATAAGCAACAGATTCTTTTACTTCTAATTAACATGGATAATAGCCAGGGTTGGGATTCTACCGGTTCTGCCAGCTCTGTAGAACAGAGCTGCAGACATAGAACAGGTTCTATGTCTGCTGCTGTTTTGGCCCACCCGCCTGCCCGGGCTCTTACCTGATCTTTATTTCCTGCTTTTTCAACCTCTGCTGCTTTGTATGGCACAACTGCGGTTGAAAAAGCAGGAAAATGTGCTTTTTCAACTGCTGTGCACCCATGCACAGCACTGCTCAGCTGTCTAGATAGCAAGCTGATGACAATTCACATGCGTGCGCAAATCGTAAATCACCGAACCAGTAGTTAAACTGGTTGGAACCTATCCCTGATAATAGCTGATAAAACTGGAAAGACTTCCAAAAGATCCTAACCAAGGAAAAAACAATAACTACTGTATGTACTCTTTTTAAACACATACATCTAATTAATAACTAAATAACTAAAAATAAATCAATAATTTTAATTTATGGTTTAAAAAAAATTAAACTCCAAATATTCATCCCCTGCTAATCCAGCTGCCATTGTTTATATCCATTCTTAACTGGGTAAGGAGATGTTCTATCTTTCATTACTTTTATTGAATATTGTTTATGTAAGAAATAACTTTACAATAAGCTGTTTCCAGTGCATTGTAGAATGAAAGATGCTATGCTGCTTAGGATATAGAGCAATTCATTGAAAAAAAAAGTGGGATTACTGAACAAATTTAGAGTATGATTTTAAATCATGATGATCTGTACTGTTAGGAATGTGTATTAGCTAAAAGTCTAGGAATGGAAAAGGTTTTCTGATTCCACAAATAACATATGCACAATTAATCTTATAGAAGAACTGTAAAAATTGTTTTAATTATTTTAAAAACACGATAAATAATATTTGTTTATATTAAAATAAAAACAAAATAATTCCTCCATTTTTAAAGCTTCTACAGTTCTAAAGAAGTTTCTTGGATAAGAAGCTAAATGTCTTCAAGGAAAAAAAAGGAAGTCCAGTTGCCTTTTGATAAAGCACCTTTGGGACAACCATGACTTGGAGGACTAAGAATCTCCATAGATACTCAGCCATGGAAGGTCAGGTTGGCCCAGTCACTCTCTCTCAGTCCAATCCTTCATACAGAGTAAAGCAGTGGTGGGATTCATTTTTTTTTTACTACTAGTTCTGTGGACGTGGCTTGGTGGGTGTGGCGGGGGAAGGATACTGTAAAATCTCCAGTCAGAGGTAATATTTGTTGGTTTTCCAAACTACTCAAAATTTCCGCTACCGGTTCTCCAGAACTGGTCGGAACCTGCTGAATCCCACCTCTGGTCTAAAGGTTAGGAATAGGAGAGAGTGCTGTGTCTACTTCCTTGAGCTCCTGTATAAAAGACAGAAATGTAATCAAATGAGTAATAAATGCATTAATAAGACATTGATCTATTTTTGCCTGCCACAATCGCTATATGATGATGGCTGAGGCCCAGGCTCCTGTTACTTGTAGGATGATCTAATAAAATTTGTGGGCTTAACTAACTCATGATAAACCTATCCCATTGATTTCGTGTCAATCTTTGTTTTGTTTTTATGTCCTTTTATATCTAAAGCTCATCAGGTGGGACCTGGCATTATATGTGTTGTTTAGGAAGAATATTTATTATCTGACAGGTTTATTCATGTTTTTTAAAATAACATTATTTCTCAATAATGCAGATTATAATTTTTAAAAAACTCATAACAAAGTCAAGTTTCACTGATTTCTGTGACTGAAACCCCTTCTCATTGTATTCTTGCATATTTTTGTACCACTCCTTTTTAACGCTTTCATTTTTTAAATTAATTTTGGGACTCTTAGAAACTGAGGGAAATATCCACCAATAGCCTTGGTTGCTTTTAGAAGACAATTCCTTAAGAGTGGCACAAGATCACCCTGCAATTTGATAAACTTTCTGATATTTTTCTTGTAATTCATATATGTAATATTTACATATATATGTAAATATGTAAATACATATTGAATATATGTAGAACATTAATGTCGATTCATAGAAGATATAGTTTTAGTGTAAAATTCCCAAGATCTGCCTGGGATGCAAAAAGTTATGCATTTAAAAATCTTGTTCGGCCATCTTTTTGAACATTCTCTTTCTTTTGGACGCCTCTGTTTCACTGCTACACATCCATCCGTGTAAATCTCTGCTCAAAAATAGTGTGGCCTCAAGACTATGAGCAACTGTTACATAATATTTAATGGCTTTGCTAAAAATAGTTTATTTTGGACACTCCTAATTTAGGTAAAGTGCTTCATTTAGGTATATATTAGGAGAGGATGTTTTGTACATAAAAGTTCATCTGTTTTTGATTGCTTGTAAGCAATGTTATTTCAGCAATCATTTCTCTTATCAAGCATTTAATTCAACCAGTCATTGATAGTGGGTATCCTATCTTTGCTGGAAAATGATTGAATTTAAAACCTCTTGAAACAAATAACCAGAAGAAGGCCTAATAAGTCTATTACCTGTTATTGCTTTTCTCTCAGTGGCTAATTAATTTGCTCTTGCCTCTAGCCATTTATTTCCTTTTCTTCTTGGATTAAAAAAATATCAGCATAAAAAATACCTGAGTAGAAATTAGATCCAAGTGTTTTCACAAGGTTACTTTGCCAAACGTATAATGGAAATGAATGCTTACACACACACACACACACAGAGAGAGAGAGAGAGAGAGAGAGACAGACAGACAGACAGACAGACAGACAGATGTCTGGCTGTGGGTATTTCTAACAGTGACCGAATTTCATCTCACAGAGTAATAAATAAATTTAGTTGGCTTCCAGGTGAAGGAAAATACTGTCTCCAAAGAGCAGGGATGATGCTGAGGAAATTGAGGAAAAAATGAAGTTCTTAGAAAATAAGATGAAAATAACAATCAGAAAAATAAATGAAGACCTGGTAGTGGCATTATTGGGACAAGAGAGGAAAAAAAAATCATTCGAGACATAGATGAATTTTGGAACAACCTGAGAAAGGCATAATGGAGAAAGCAGTCAGAGTTGTAACTCTATGGAATGGGAAGAGGCAGATACAGAAGCAGGCAGAGCACACAAAGCTAATACAAACGTATAAAGATAAAAAAAAGATTTTAAGAGTTATACTTGTGCACTTTTAGGAAGATGACAAGAAATCAAATTATACAATATTTTAACAAGTTAATTCTGCCCAAAGAAACATCTATTTTAAGATTGCTTACAAAGAAAGACTATAAAATAGATTTGTTTGATCAGGGATAAAATAATAAGTGTTCTCATAAAAGACTGAAAACCCTTTATGGAGTTTTTGCTGACCTCAGATTTTTTTTATGCTTTTGTTAATTAAAAAGGGTTGAATGTAGGAAGAGGGAATACTATTTGACACTTTAAAGAGAAATTAGAAATCACCTCTTTTTTCTAACATCTTTTTGTTTCCTACACTTTTTTTTTCACTGTTTCATATTTTTTCGTGATTCTTTTTTTCACACAAAAAAATTAATAGAAATTATAAAAAGCAAAACTAATTTCAGTAGCACATCAGAATTCAGCAAGCTTTGATAAAAACAAAATTTGATATAGATAAGGATTTAAGATTTAAGATTATAAGAATAGCTCCACCCAAAAGTACAAATAGGTAACTGTCAAAGAGAACATAATGGGAAATTATATTATATTATATTATCTCATTGGGTTTTTCAGTAGTAGCAAACTGGATTTTTTTTCTTCTATGGAAGTTTGAAAAAAAAAGTGCCTTCCAAATCATTCTGCTCTCAAATTTTGAAAAGGCATTTGTACCTAGATTGAGTCTTTGATACTCCTTCTGTAGATACTGATTCCTTTTTGTTCTTAGTGGTACCTGGAACTTACTGGTGATACTCACTCAGACATAAGTTCCACTGTATTCATTGAGACCCATTCTTGGGTAGCATATATGCAGAGAGAGCAGTCTTGAATCATTAGTTTATCATGTTCTAAAGTTTTTTTCCCCAAAAAAAGGGAAAATAGAGCCACCTTCCCCTAAACCAAAACAACCCACATCTCTTTTGCTTGAGAGCCTTTAATGATTTAATGATGAACTTTATTGAACCACATCTAAATGACTTCCATTTACATTTTTTGTTCTTAGGAAAAGCATGTGTTCTATGATTTTGGCATAGCTAAGTAAACAGCTTTTGAGTATGTATCAGCCAAGGTTGTTCTACTCCCACTGTTCCTATTCAGTCATTTAAACACACACACACACACACACACACACACACACACACTCTTTTTCAAGAGCTTTTATTAGATCACCTTTTTTTCTCTAAATTGAAATATAACTATGACAGACAATCCTGTTTTCCTGAACTAGAAACCAGGAGTCTGTGTAATATCTGGTCCTGCCTTAGTGATTTTGGGTCAGTCATTCTCTCTCAGCCCAACTCACCTCACAAAGTTATTATTGTGGGGAAAACTGGAGAAGGAAAGAAAATTAGGTATGTTCGTCTTGAGTTAGTTATAAAAATAATAAAGGCAGGATAAAAAATGTATAACAGAGAGAGGGGAGAGGGAGATGGAGAAGGAGGGAGAGATTTAATATAATTTATTTATTCAGCACATGTATAAATTAAAATATTACCTCTGTTTTTAGTCTTTCCATATTCAAACATAAACATTTCAAGTATTTTCTTCTTTATTATCTCCCTCTTTTTCTGACTAGTTTTCCCATTCCAAATATCCACAAGTTAATGTATCAAGGAGTAGTTGGATTCTTCATGGATTTCTATAGTAGCATTTATTTATTTTTAAAAATTAATACAATTTTGTATCAGTCCACTCTCAAACTCTGTATAATTCATAAAAATCTGGAACAACAAACTTAAAAAAATAATCACATCCTAACAATAATATAAAAACAGTCAAAAATAGATAAAGCAGGACTTTGCTTCTTATTCACCAGGCTTCAAAAGACCAAAACTTGTGAGAAGCCTCCTAAATGCAAAGTCAAGTTTTATGTCTGGGAACAGCATGCTTTATAAAGATGGGATCACAACAAAGAAGGCCTCAATACTTGTCCATAACTTCCGATAATAAAAGCATTACATCCTGAACAGACCTTTTCTCACTGACCTAAGAGGAGGGACAGTGAGAAAGGTGGAATATTATGACATGCTAAAGTTTTCCCCCCGTGCAAAGTAAATGGATTTTCTTTCTAGAAATATCACTTACTGTCTAAGGAGGTACAGTCCTTTGCAGACTATGTACTATATTCTTACTGGGTGGGAAATGTGATTGCCTCCTTCCCCAATCTTTTAACTGTGAACCTGTGAAATTAGAGTGCTAGATACAATTGCTAGGAAAGATTATTACTTTTCTCCTAAATTCAACAACATATGCAATAAAAAGAGTTTGGCTGTCAGTAACTTTTTCAAATAGTCAACACAGTTAGACCACAGAGCTCCAATTTCATATACATTACATCAGTGGTTCCCAAACTGTTTTAGTCCACCGCTTCCTTGGTGCTACAAACTCATCCTCAATGCCCTCCACCCAGGGGCAGGATTCAAATTTCTGTGGGCATGGTCTAATTTGAGGGTGTGGTTTGCTGGTATCATGACTGGGTGGGTGTGGCTTGCTGGTCACATGACTGGGTGGGCATGGTTTCGTGACTGGAAAACCAAATACAAGTGGTCCTCACTTAATGGCCGGTTGCTTAACAAGTGTTCTAATTTATGACCGGCCTCCCCAGAACTACTTGACCTGTTTTGGGAGTTTTGACAGCCATGCACACACATATACACATACTCCCTTCCAACTCTGCTGGAGCAGGTCATTGGACTAAAATCAGCAAAGCATGTCTGATTAGATTCTAGTAATGAATAAAATCTAATCAGAGATGCTTTGCTGATTCTTGTTGATTTGTTTTATTTGTATTTCTTTATTTTATGTTGCTGAATTGCACTGACATGGCTTTTTGTGCACAACCCAGAAGCTTTTGTGATTCTTTGCAGCAAAAATTACCGACCTCTCAC
Organism: Pseudonaja textilis; assembly: GCF_900518735.1. Next base: position 20,099,877 of record NW_020769324.1, read on the forward strand.
TTTGCTCTACTTTTCAAGTGTGCCAGCACTGCCGCGTTCTAGGTGCCGGCCCCGTAGGTCCACCCCATTGAGCCCGCTGCACTGGAGGGACCTGCCCAAGCAAGTCCAAGTGGAACGGTGCACCAAATCAATGGGGTGAGCCTGGGAGAGGGAAAGAAAGAGAGAGAAAAGAAAGAGAGAAAGAGAGAAGGAAGAAAACAAAGAGAAAAGGGAAAGAAAGAAAAAGGGACAAAGAAAGGGTGCGTGTGGAGGGGTGGAGGAGGAGAGAGAGAGAACATCAGGTTGAAATGAGGCCAAGTTTAGAGGCCCTTTTCCACATTGAAACATCTTTGCCAGCACATTGAAACATCTTTGGCTTCTATGAATTAAAGGTTTTGTGGACGAAACATGGCCAAGACTATCAGAAAGCTCTCACATTTTGTTGAGGTTTTAAACAGGATACCTTTGGACCAGATCTCCACCCTAAAAAATTACTTTTCCCCAATGTATTACAGTGTCAATTCTGAAGAAAGCAAAACCAAAACATTTGTACACAGAGTTGAACTAAGGGGTTCTTGGTGCTCTCTTGAGTTTGGTTGTTTTCTTTGCAGACATTTCATTACCAAATTGCGAATTGTTCTCATTTTATATTCTAGTGACTTGTCCTGTCAGTGTTGGTGGGAATGGGTTTGGTCTTTCCTTGATTAGGCTGTTGTTAACTGTTACTTTGTTTGCCTGAGTTCGAGATTCCCTTGATTGGGGTATTGTTTACTTCTTCACTGTTGGTCTACTGTTAATCCTGCTGTTAATCCCTGCTCATCTGGGTATTGATTGCTAGTAAGGAGATGTTGATGACACTGATATTTCCCTAAAATGGAATGACAATATATTTGGTTACACACATATGTACATACATACATACATACATACATACATACATACGTAAAAAGAAAGTACGTCAACTAAAAGAGAAAATACAGCCTCCCCTCTTATAAAATTGGAATAGTTTAGCACAAAAGATTTGGGGGGCCACCTTAGTTTAATTTTACAATATTGCTAGGAACCGCATTCTATTGAGCCAGTGATGTGATAATGCTCTTAACTTGCCAGCACACATGATAAAATCCTTGTTCAGATTGGCAACAAGCAGAGATAATACTGTAGTATCCCTTCCTTTTGCCTCTTCCATTTAGCAACTATTGCCTCATGAAGATAAAGCACCTCTTGGCAAAGGAGCTTATACTAAGTGCACTTGCTGGAAATGTTGATGCTTTGTCCCTGAAGTCTATACTAAGTGTGCTGATAGTGTTGCAATCTAGTTTAATGTTTGTCATTCAAAGACGCCGTGGAAAACAAGAAGATCCATTTCTCTACTTTGACAGACAGGAGGCAAGTTTCTCTCCCAGCAATCACAATTTGACAGTTGCAACAGGACACTCTGTTTCTAGGTCTGGTTCAAAGTATTAACTCTTGCCCTTAAAGCAGCATGTCTCAACGCTGGCAGTTTTAAGAATTCCCCAGCAAGGCTTGCTGCCAAGGTTGAGAAACACAGCTTTAAAACCTGAAATCATAGGTGCCAATCTGTGGCCATGGGCCCACATATTCTTCTCAGGCCCTTTATGTGGAGAGAGACCTCCTCTATAGATACTATTATTAGAATTGATATATATATTGCACAGTATTATTTACACATCTACTTTTTCCCCATGAAATAAATAAAACGGATATATTGAACCTTTTCTATTTTAAATACTACACAACCCCATAAAACAACAGCACCATCAGAAAACAGACTGGGAACTTATGTAATGAAAAGTATAACTGCCAAATCTGGCCATATTTCTTCCAAATCTTCTTTTTCTATCTCTTGCTCTATCCAGTACTGTCAAATGATATATTATCAATAATCCTTTGCTGAAAAACAGATGTAGTAATCAACTTTTCTTCCAGTGTTGTATGATATTTTTAGCCAGCTCCAACTTAAAAAAAAAATCCATGGCTTGTGATGTTTCCATACAATCCCAATGTTAGGTTTATAGCCAAGAAGAACATATGCATTTTTAAAGCACAGTAATTGACCCTGAGAAATATTAATGATATTCTTGATTTCTGGTCAAAATGCTGCCATAGAAAGACAAATCCAGTCCATATGAGTTAATATTCCATATCCTGGGATGAATGTAACAAATCTTTCTTAAGCAATATATTTTCATATACAGACTAATTATTGCATGAACTTTTTAAAATCATAGGAAACCAATGTGACATTTATTTCACATTTATTTAATGTGAATGTATTTATTTATATCCCACTTTTATTATTTTTACAAATAACTCAAAGCAGCAAACATATCGGACTCACCTTTTTCTTTCTATTTTCCCCACAGCAACAACCCTGTGAGTTGGATTGGGCTGAAAGAGGGAATGACTACCAAAAATCACTCAGCTGGTTTTCATGGCTAAGGTGGGACTTGAACTCATACCTCATAGGTATTGAACACTCTACCTATTCTGGAACCTTAACCACTAGACCAAATGGCAGGATATTCATGTTTGTTATTCCTGAGATTATAAAAGTAATATAACTTTCACCAATTTCTGCCAATACTTTGTAAAAAAGAATTTACCTTAGAACCAGTTAATTCCTCCATAAAATGCAACTTTCATGGAATTTTAGGAGCATACCCAGTTTCTGGAGTTTGTATCTATCTCTTCCAATAACATTGTGGGATAAGCATCAAAATGAAGTAGGCATTATTAATTAATGATGTGATCCACTTAAGAATTGCAGTGTTTTGCTTAACAACGGTGGCAAGATAAGTAGTAAAATAGGTGAAACTTAACAATTGTCTTGCTTAGTAAAGGAAATTCTGGTCTTAATTGTTGTTGTAAGTCAAGGACTACTTGTAATGAAGTCCTTCTGAAATGACGGACTTCAAGAAAACTGACAAGAAAACTGCATGGACAAGAATCAAAAGCATACAGGTGCATACACAAACAGAAAAAGACCAATACTTGGTGTAATTTATTTCTAATGTTTTCTGCTTAGAACAATATGAAAAATCATTCAAAGAATGTTCCTACTTTCTATAAAAATAGTGTTTATTAATGTGATCTTTAAGTCCAGCCCTTTTCAACCACTGGTAGAAATATATATTCCCGTGGGAAGTTTAATAAGATGCTAAATATTTGCATTCAGATATGGCACCTTATGAATTAAATCAAGAATATAATAATGATAGATTAATGTTACATTCGAAAAAGGGCTCTATATATCCTTCAACTATTATATGAACCACTGTACATACAAATGTAAAAAAAACATACTTAAAACAGGACAACAATAATTTAAGGACTGATAACCACAGGGCTAATGCAAAACAGACCATAAAAATTAAAAAGCCTAGCTATATGATGTTCCTTTTTTAACAATCAGTAGTTAAACAGTAACACCTCTTTCAGATTTGAAATGACAATTTACATAATCCATTCCAACCCATGTATTATACAAAAGCTATTCATTTTTGGTGAAAATATGAATCTTTTAAAAAAAAAAACCTATTTAAAATTTCATTTAAAAAACTGTCTATTCATAGTTGAAGATCTCAGCTTTTTAATATTCCATGTTATAAAGGAGACAGCCACTATATATTATTCATATTTTAAAAAGAGAATTGCAAAAAACTTTGACTGTATTTAACTCAAGCCAAAAAATGAGAAATGATTAAAAATAAAAGGAGCAAGACATTCTTGCTGTCTTCTATCCAAATTAATAAATTCACTGTGTTGTGATGTGAAAAAGCCTTTGATAAAAGTCTCCACTTTGTAAACATTATTAGCCAGCCTTAGAAATCCAAATCTTAACTATTCTTGAAAAAAATATTTGTCTTTCAGAAAAATAACTATATTCTTTTGAATCATCATTTTTATATTTCCATGTATCAACAACCCCCAAATTATCTATTAAATAAATCATGTGATTGTCATTTGCAACCTTCCCAGCTGGTTTCCAACAAAGTCAATAAGTCACACGTTCACTTAACAACTGAAACAATTTGCTTAACAATGGTGCCAAGTAAGTAAAATTGGGCACTATTCCCTTCACCACTGCTTTGCTTAACAATGGAAATTCTGGTTCCTATATATATATATAAAATGTATTAGAAATGTATTAGAAATATCAGAGAAATGGAGACAAATTGAATGGGCCTAAAACAATAAGGATGTTCTGTGAATCTATCAAAAAAGACTGAAAGGTACTTTTTCAAGAGGCACCTGGACTTTCTGGTTTTTCTTTGAAGATATTTTGTTTCTCATCCAAGAAGCTTCTTCTGCTCTGACTGAATGGTGGGGAATGGAAGGATTTATACTCCTTGCAGACAGCTTGTCATTTGTATTCTTTTATATCAGTGTCACCTGAATAGTACAAATAGGTGTGGAGCCTTCTTGGAACTATTGTAGACGGGAGATAGATGATGTTGTATTTATCCCCCTCTGTTAAGAGAAAGATGTTCAATTTTGACATAGATGTCCTCTTTCACCCTCTTTCAAACCAGTGGTCCTCTCTGTTCAAAATATGGACTTTGCTGTTTTTTAAAAAGTGGCCTTTTTCTTTTAAATGCAGATGAACTATTGAACCTTGTTCTGATGGGGGGTTTTTTGTGCCATGTGTGCCATGTTGTGCCATGTGTTTATGAAATAGGTTTTTTTTTTCCTCCAATGTACAGATCTGCACATGGCTCACTGCATTGTACTGCATATACTATAATGTCACCAGCTAATCCTTTCAACCCAGAAGTGCCTTGGTGAACCCAACACGAGTGTGATGTGATCTTAGGACTTAAGTCGGTGATCTACTGCTGACACTTCTTAATTGGCCCTATAACCTTTCTTTTCTTAGAAATTACAGCCTGAATTCAGGACTTTATTTTTATTTATTTCCTATGTAGAAAACATCTACATCTTTGATCTAAATATATTTGTTCAGATATAAATTTCATTGATTTTGCTATACTTCTTTAAATAAATACTGAAGAGCTTCAACTCTGAATTTAAAGAATGCATAAGTTGGTTTGGCTAAAATCCACTGCACAATTATAATTATTTTGAACAGCTTTTTAAATACCATGTTATTCAAGCTTACTATTTTTTCAGGGTAAAACACATGTTAGAATTAAAACTGATAAATTAATTTTTGTGTTAATGATACTTCATTATTTTAAAATAGATTTTGATAAACTGACCTTTCTACGAAAGGGTTGAAAAACAAATGCCAACAATGCTTTTAATTATTACATAAACATAGAAACAGATGGGATTGCTTTTAGAGATGAAAGAGAGAAAGAGAGTTTGCATGACAACACAGAAGTGTGGAAAGGCTAATAAATCTATACATGTTGGCTAAGTCAAAGTCAGCTATGGTAATAATTTAGAGTGCTTGCTATGGCTGTAAAAGTATAAGAGAGATTTGCATTTAAATATGATACTTTGACTAACAAAATTAAAAATTAAAAGAGAAGGTTTTTTTATTTGGATAAAAGTTAAAACTGGTAGTATAAAGCTTATTAGTTGGTTATAAGACTTAAATTTTCACTACGTTGAAAGGCATCCTTATTTCCTAAAGTCGGTATATAGTTGTTCTAGAACAGAATTGAGTAATCTTTGAAAGTTTAGATCTAGTTTGCTAGGCTTTGATAGATATATTGGAAGATAACCAGGCAAGGACAAGCCAAGGAATAGAAAGGACAGGACCAAAATAATATTATACAATTATATATATATATCATATCGTATCATAACGTAACAGAGCAGAATATAACATAATAATATAATAATATGATATAATTTAATATACTTATATAAAATAAAAATATATAATAACATCTATATGCTCCATCACTGGAGGCTTTAAAAGACACCCTAGACAGTCCCTTGTCTAGAATGGTATGGGTCTCCTGCTTGTGTAAAGGGCTGGATTAGGTCCCTTCCAACTCTATCATTCTGTTATAGTTAGCATATCTGCTCCTTGAGAATCAGTTTTGTGTACTAGTAAATGCACCAGCTATGAGTTATAGTCCTATCTTAGACTTAAAGTTAGCTGATGAATTTGGCAGTCTGTCAGTCTTAGGAAGAAGGCAATAAAAAGGGTTTCATGGACACTGAAGGAGTCAAGATTGAATCAAAGCCAAACAACTACCACCAGCTTAAACATCTCTCCATAGAGTTAATTTCACACTTCTTGTCAGTTCTACAAGGTAAGACTAGATCAGTAAGTTGACTCCACAGAGAAAATATTTCATTGAGATAGGTTATAATAAACTATAATAAAGCCTATAGAATTACTTTAATTGAGAATTGCTAAAATAACAAAATCCTGCAAATCTGATTATGGTGCACCCACTCCTATTTATACTTCAATGAGTTAGAGAGGTGTCTGTCTGAGCCTCTTCTAAATAATAAGTTGTTGCAAGTTGTTGTGGATATAAAATATGTTTTGGCAGTGTTACCAATGTTGGCCTTGGCAGCAGAGCTGGCAGAACTCCATCTTCTGTATTTTCTACTTATCATTTGAGGTTATCATCTGAAGACGAAGACAGAAGAAGATTTTCTGTTTTCTTTCAGAGCTGAAGTTGTGCTCCTTTGCTTCAAGTGGCACAGCTGCAGTTGTCCATCCAGCCTTCCTGGTACCAGCTCATGTTGCATCATGTCTATTATTTAAGTGAATCTCTAGTTTAAAACATAATCTAGCATATTTATTTATTTTAAACATTTGCATTTTGCTTCCCATTTTAGAACCTGTAGAGTAAATATTTACAATAAAATATTACAACAACCTGAATGAGCTGAACAAAATAATACATATCCTTATTTATTAGAAGCCCAGAATAATCTTGTTCATATTTATTCAAAAGTTATGTTGGATGAATTTCTCAATTTCTTCAGACTTAAAATGTAGCTTGTACCATTTCTCCAACCACATGATCATTTTCTTTAAAAAAAATGCCAACTTTTCTGCCCGTTTTGACGTCGATTTCTACTTACATGCATATTATATACAAGTTTGCATATTGTGTATATTGCTATCTATCATATACCCTGAAGTAATCAGTTGTGTATTTTACTTTGATGAAAATGGAAATTCGGTGACCCGAATATTTAAATTTCTGTCTGCATTATCTAGGTAGAAAATTGCACTGAAAAAAGCAATCACTTTTGGGGGGATAATTGCATTATAATCCATGCATTGGTTTTAATTTCAAGTTTGTTTGAAAATACAATTTGCATTGAAGTATGAACTGAACACACACACAACCGAAATACTTTTGATTTATACAGGGAAGGATTTTTAATACTACAGTCAGTTAGCTACATTTATTTCAGAAAATTAAAAACAAATAATATAATAATCCATTTACACGCAATAAATAACTAAACAAAGAAAATGTACGTATCAAGTTTTTTTTTTTTTTAAAGGTAAAGGTTTCCCTTGTCCAGTCATGCCTGACTCTTGGAAGCATGTTCATCTCTGTTTTCTAGCTGATGGAGCCGGATTGTGTAAAAATGTTTCCGTGTTCATGTGGCCAGCATGATTCTACGCCAAGATGCATGAAAGCTGTTACCTTCCCACCAAAGTGGAACCTATTTATCTGCTTTCATTTGCAAGTTTTTGAACTGCTAGGTTGGCAGGAGCTAGGGCAAGAACAGGGCTCATCACGTGGTATGTGGATCAAACTGCCAAACTTTGAGTTGACAAACCCAGCATCTTAACTTCTAGGCCACCATGTTAACATATTAAATACCATTCAGTAAATCTGGTCCAACAATATTTTTTATCCTAAATATATTTAACATAAACAAAATATAAAATATAAATAAAATATAAAATATAAACTAAATATAAATATAAACTATTGTTAAATATAAACTATCATTAGCACCTTACATCTTGAACATTAATTTCTCAATAAGCTCCCTTCTAGGAATGGTATTCCTTTTTAGTAAACTCCTGAACTAGAGAAATGTTCTGTAGGAAGATGCAATTAATTTAAAAAAATGAGAGGACAATTGCTGCTGTTTAATTCTGGGCCCTGTAGCTCATTCTGGGCCCTGTACATCTTAAAACTGCCATGATTAATAAACACTGAGGTATAGCATCGACATGATCAAGCCACAAACAATAAAGCAATCCCCCCCCCCGGCCTGGATTCAAACCAACATCATACTGTCAGACATAGCAACTATACATGAAATAGATATTACTGACTTAGAAAATGTACAAAAAAGAAGATTATAAAACATAGCTTCACATTGTTATTAAAACAATAATAAAACAAAATATGGGCAATTAATTTCCTGCTTTATTGCCATGAGGACAAAGCTTAATGCATACAGGACTTATTTAAAAATTATATAACCCCCTGGTAATCCATAATCAGATGTCCATTTTATGAGAATCCATTATCCTGCTATTTCTTTTGGAGTGAACAAGACAATTAAAAATTACCAACCAAAAACAGAAAACCACAGGGAAAACAGTAACTTTAGCCAATATAAGAAAATACTCTTCCATATTGATCTTCACTTTATTAACTTCAGCTTCCTGGCAGAGAATCACTCTGAGCATATAATGTCCAGCTTAGGATGTTTTCTTAGTAGTTGTGATTGTATCCTTTCCAAGAACACACAACAGTTTACATGGATCCAGATGAAAGTTGTACATGAACTTTAGCTTGGAATATTTTTAAAGCTGTTGAGAAAAATAATTCAACTGGAATGGTAAGAAAAAAAAGATATACAGCTACAAAACTATGATTTTTTGAACATTTCAAATGAACAATCTAGATGTACCCTGAATTTACCAGAAGCATGAAACATTACACTCAAATATTTGCAGATATTAACTTGCTCTTTTAAAAGTCCGTTAAGCTGTCTGGTATGAAATCTGGAGTTCTTGGGAAAAATTAAGACCTTAAATTTAGTATGATTGACCATTAGGAAAACTTCATTATAGCATGTAGGTAGGGCACATGAAGCTTGCTTTAAACCTATTGGTACCCCACAGTGATCAGGATTAGATTCGCTCATGGTACAGGGTTAGAATGCCATATTGCAGGATAACTCTGCCCACAGGCGGGAGTTTGATCCTGTCCTGCTAAAGATTGATTCAGTCTTCATCTTTCCATGGTCGATAAAATGAGGACCTGGATTGTTGGGAGCAATATGCTACATTGAACCTCCCAGAGAGTGCTGTAAAACACTATGTGGTGGTGTGTAAGTCTACTGTAAATGCTATTTCTATTACTAATATATTGATATTATCTCATCCACATAAAGGATTACGATGTGTTAAGTAACCAGCTTCAAGGGACAGTAAGCATAGTTGTTTATGTTGGACACAAGAATTTTTTTTTTTTTAAAGATGGATTATGATTCTGTCCTACCTAAGTCTTCTATGAATGGCATACTGCACAACTTTTTTCAATTTAGAATGTTCATTATAGGAGTAAATATCAATGTAATCTATAGCAGAATGTTTAATTTGCAGCATAACTTTCTTCCATAGATACCTGAAATCAACAAAAATGTTAAATTATATCAATAAAAACAGCGTATAACATTAGACATGGCTTAGAAAAACACTATCTTGGATGCACTTAATTAAGAAAGTAAAGCTAAAATAAAGCACTTGGCTCTAAACTCAGCCTTCTTTTCAACCAAAATATGCTTGTTGTCAATCCAGTTGGAAAGTTTATGGCATAGTGGTTTAGCATAAATTTTATTAATTATACTTCAACAGCTGATGGGCTGCTAATCAGCAAGAGAAACTTGTTTGCTCTTTTAATAAATATGCTCTGTAATAGGCCTCAGTCCTCTGGAAGGAACAAAGGTGTGGTCTATAACAACAAACAAGCTAGCTCTCCTGCACATTGCAAATGATACATTTATTTATTTGTTTAATTTTTATAGCTGCCCATTTTGGTTAATGACTCAGGTTGGCTTATGGTTCAAAAATAGGAGGATGTTCTATAGAGCAGGAACTGCTGAAGATTTCTTCAGTCACTATCTGGAGCTTTACCAGACCTGACCTACTTAACTAGATCCATTGTCTCCAAAGTTGAAACGGGAGCCAAGTAAGCAATCAGGAATCAGGTTCCAAACTGAACTTAGCTGACTTTTCCTGTACATAACAAAGCCCTAAAATGATCCTCCTAAACCATTGCAGGTATAGGAAAAGCAAAGCCGAGGGACTGATAATTGGGTGAGAAACTATCAAAAGCTAAAGAAGGCAGGATTCTTAGATTGTGATGCTGAGATTAAAAAGGGCCATAAAATCTGAACAACCTTTCTTGTTCTAATTTGAAGCAATAATTGAAAGTTTCTCTATTATAATAGATCCTAACCAAAATGCAAGAATGCATGTTCTTTACAAGCTAATTCTCTCCAAGCCTCTCAACATCCTGAATTGGTTTCAGATCTGCTCAATGCATGAGGATAATTACTGCTCATAAGTAAACAAAAATTTGGCTTAATGAAAGTTTACAGCTCACAGTCCCGTAATAAACAGTTTTGTCTCTAGATTGAGGAGTGAATACAGGGAGATCTAACTTTAACGCTGGAGAACGTTGATGCAATTTTTACAAAGAAGCATCTTGTCATTTTATGTCCAATCTCACCCTTAAGTCACTGGCAAAGATTACATAGGTCAGGGGTGTCAAACTCAAGGCCCCTGGGCCAAATCCAGGCTGCAATGTGGTTAGATCTGACTCATGAGCTGCCTTGGAAACAGTGAAGGACCAGCCCCTGGCACCTTGGTCCTGGCCCAGATCGGCCAGGCACTGATCTAAAACTTGATGGCAGCCATCTGGGCTAGAATGTGATTAGTCTTAGATTCATGGGGCTGCCCTGGAGCCAGCTAGGGGATGTCGTTTCCCTGCCCCTGGGTGCACACTAGAGACAATGGATCTCCCCAGGCTACCACAGGTGCCCCCCAGTATGAGCAACATCAAGCTGGCCACTCCTTCCACCACCATGGCTATGCCCACCTGTCCCCCACAAGGTCAACCACAATCCTGATGTGGCCCTTAATGAAATCAAGTTTGAAACCCCCTGACATAGATGAAGGAATCCCTCTGTTTATCAGCATGACTGTCTTGCTTAGATGGAAAGATGATTAACCACAAGTAGCTAGCAAACCCTTTTTATCTCAATGAGAATTTGAACCCAGGTCCTTTTAATCATAATTCTATAAGTTTGTTTCCTGGTATGTTTGTGCATGCTTGTGTATGTGTGCATATGTATTTATGTAAGTAACAGTTACCTTTATAGGTAAGTGTTATTTATAGTTATTTCAATAGATATTTCGATTGAAGCAACTTATTCAGCTCTCTCTTTTATCCTTCCCATGAAATAAATTGGTCTGCAGAAAGCATAGTGACCCAAAGTCACCCAGTTTCCGTAGTTGAAGATGGATTTAGACCTTGGTGTCTCCATTTGCATCTCCTGCTTTAATCCCTACATCATCCTTTATGCAGTAGGCAACATACACAGAATTGATGTCCCACCATCTGCTGACCTTGATGATGTTATATTCTATCTGCATATAATGAGCCAATAATTTCTTCCTATGGGTATTAATATCTGGATTTCAGTATCCATCCAGGTATTATACCAAAAGTCACCCAGCAAGAGTGTATGTACCACAGTCTAGGACAAAGGATGGATTATCTGTTTTGAATGCAGAGTCCACTTTTTTGGGAGGGGGAAAAAAAACCTAATACTTTTGACCTTCTAAAGATAAAAACAGTCTCTGAGTTAAGTGATCAACATTGTATAATACAGCAGACAGAACTGACTTGCTTATACATGCCTTTTCTCTGATGTGCCAAGAGAAAGTGTTGAAGATCACAAACAATCTAGTTAGCAGCTCAAATTAAGTTAGATTTTTTTTCTCTGTTTTGCTCTTTGTTTTTCTCCTTTGTCCTAAAGGGAATTTGCTGCCTAAATGCTTTTTTTTTAAGGTGTGGGGAGGGCTGGAAGTACTGCCACCTTATTGCTTTTCCTGTCATTCTTTTCTTTTTCTTTTTTTTTTTTTTTTTTGACATACAAGGGCCCTGTTCCTCGTGTTCATAGAGAAAAGCAAGCATGGCATGGGTGGTACTGAAGTCATAAATAGTTTTGTATAAGAAAGAAAAATACCAACAAATCAGAAGGATTGGCTTCTACTGTTGAGGTAATTTACAATTAAAGCTTTACATTTTTTAAAAAGGCTGGGTTAATCAGGGGAGAGAGGTGAAATCTGGGTTAGGGAGTCTCATCTATTTTGCAAAAGATAATAATCTATTGCAATCTGCAATTATGATAAAAGCTTGTAATATATCTGGGTATCAAATTTAGGTGATGCTTTAAATATAGATCATAAAGCCCAAAAGGTTGGAGAAAGGTTGCCAGAAGGAAATATTTCTCTACTTCCCCCTACTTGATTGCATTAGGAAGATTGTGAGAATCTGTTTATAATCCAGTCAGTGCCCTTTGAACTTGCTTCTTCCAAGATCTCTGGTCTCCTTCTCTGGCTACAAACTACTAAATTATTATTCTCTATGTACCAAAAAATAAAAAGATACATATTCAAACTGTGAACCTTCTGCCAACAAAAGGAATTAATTTTGTAATCTTACTGCAGTTTACTCAAAAGTAAGCATTTTGTAACTTTTGCAGTAGCCTAGAAATAATAACACTTTTTATGCCCGCATATACAAGACCATTTTCAGGTCAGTGGGATTTATTGTCAGGAAATAAGTACAACAATGGTATGTAAACTGAACAATAAATAAAACAATACACAGGACTGAAACCATAATAGCACCCCTGATACCTTCTTGTTTTATTGCAGTTGCATTTATATATTCACCCTGTATTTTTATTCTTTATTCATGAGTTCGTGGAAAAATAGAATTTTAAATATAACTAGACAAGGTGTGACCCATTGGGTCATTGTTTCAGGGATATGTCCTTACCTAAACAGAAAGAAACAGAATGACTAAGAGTGAGCAAAAAAAATCTTTCTTCCTTCCTTTTTCCAAATTTTGTATTTAAGTTCTTTCATCTACATAAATGAGGAGCTGAGGAAAGTGTACAGATAAATGCATGCCGTTGTGAATAGATGGCAGTTTACAAAAGATGTAGGGGAACTGTGAAAATGTGCATCAGTATTTCTATGTACTTGAAGAAAGTTGATGCTCAAGTGGAATAAAACTGGGTTAAAAAGTATGAGAATCCAAGAGAAGTTGAAATTGCCATATTGATCCATTCTACATTATAACCAAATAGTTGTACATTTTTGTGTTAGTTAAAAGGAACAAGATCAATCTCAGATTCTTTTCAATTCAACCAATAATTGTAGCAGATGTCTTATTAAACAGATAAAACATTTGAACAATTTCATTGGCTTCAGCTTCTTTGAAGTCGGAATCTGGGGAAGTTGGCATGTTCTTTGCTTAAGAAGATATAATGCTTTTCCATGATATGTTTTTTAACACCTACCTTTTTTGTCAGTATCTCATATTTGTACATAATTAAGCACACTTTGTTCTTTTGTATTGCACAGATCTGCTTGCAGCTCTTCCTTAATTTCATTCTACATTACTTAAAGAAACATTCAATTCTGTTCAGCAACATTTTTTTTATGAAAAATGAGTTTTATTTGCTATAGAGTGAAACACTTTTTTGGATGTGTGGTTGTATGGCACTGGCTTGAAATACCGTGCTTGAATAGCACTATCAACAATGAAGTTAGTTGGAGCAAAACAAACACTAGATTTAATCTGGTTTATTTTTAATATAAAATAAGCTACATTCCTTATTTAGAGAAAATGAATATCTCCAGATAGTCTTTTGTGGTGGCAGTGAAATAATATAAAGACAGGATAATTTGCCTAAAATAAAGAGAATGTTTGGGATCAAGCAGTAGATTTGCTAAAAGGAAACGTTCAGAAGAAAGACCTAAGGGAGGTTAAAACTAGGGAACAAGCAGCTCTTGTTCTAGGATTTAGTATATGTTAACAATTTGACAAAGTAGAGGACTGTACTAGGTTGAGCTGTTCTAGATATGGACAGGAAGCAAGATCAGGCCTAGTATCTCCTTGCATGAAATATAGATTGAAAAGCAGAATAAAGAATAACAGAGTTGGAAGGGAACTTGGAGGTCTTTTAGTCCAACTCCAGGCTCAGGCAGGAAATGTACTGTATTTGTACGTATGCAGGTGCAGGGAAGCCTCAAAGACATGGTGGAAGAATATAAGATGCAAGCAGGAAAAGCATACACTGAACAGCACAAGCAAGTAGATAGCATTGCATGCAGGAACATCTGCAGTGTTTCGGCCAGGCATTCCCAAATCCAGATGGGAGATTCCACAGAAAGTGGTGGAGAAGAACAGGGTTAAGATCCTGTGGGACTTTCAGATCCAGACAAGTAGGTAGGTATCGGCCAATCTATTAGATATTGTGATGGTAGACAAAGATCAAAATACAGCAGTGGTCATACAACAGATGTGGTGATGCCAAGTGACAGCAACATCAGGAAGAAGGGGTATGACAAGCTGAAGAAGTACCAGGGCCTGAAGAGAAATGGGAGAGAATGTGGAAAGTAAAGGTCAAAGTGGTCCCAGTGCTGGTGAGAGCACTTGTGACGGTGATGTCCATACTAGGAGAGTGGCTACAACAGATAACAGGGACAATACCAGAACTCTCTATCCAGAAGAATTCAGTGCTAGGAACAGTTAAGATACTGCACAGAACCCTCAAATTCCCATGCCTCTGGTAGAGGACCTAAGATTGAAGAAGAAACATGGGGGTGAAAAAAGGTGTGTGTTTGTGTGTGTGTGTGTGTGTGTGAGAGAGAGAGAGAGAGAGAGAGAGAGAGAGAAGCAGAGGGAGAGGGAGAGGGAGAGAGACAGGCAGAGACAGAGATTGAGGGAGAGAGGTGGGGGGAAGAGAGGGAAAATATAATGTATCTGTGAGCGCATGTGCATACCTGTATGTAAAGATACAAAGATACAATATCTGTATGACATAACTGGGTGCAATTCAACATTTTCCGCAGAACTGTAGGTTGCTCAGTAAGCAGCCTGCAGAGGGTTGGTAGATCTAATCACTTTAAAAAAAAATGCTTGTATTTTGATGAAATGAAAAGATATTTTCTTCTCTAGTGCAAGAAACGTGTTTTATTCTCATGCAGAAGCAAGAAAGCAAACAAGAAAAAGCTGAAGGAAGCTGAGGTTTACCAAGCAGTAACTTGCCATGGTATGGATTATATAGTTGTTAAGCAGGCTATAAACTTCCTGCTATGAACTGAATGTTTTGCCCTCTAAAGTATTCAGTCAGAAAGACAAAGGGGAGTGATAACATTATTATTATCATCACATAGCTACACATTGCAAGCAACTTACTCATTAAAGCAGGGGTTGGCAACCTTTTGGATCTCAGGGACCACCAAACTTATAATTTTAGATCCCAGGGACCAATAATTGGTTTTGTGGATGTGGCCTAATTTGTGGGTGTGGCTTGGTGGTCATGTGACTGGCTGGGCATGGCTTGTATGTAAATATAAATATTTATATAAATATTGAATTTTTTTTTAATAAAAAAGAGCAACTTTTACTCAAAAATCAGGCAAAGCAGGCAGGAAGATTGAGTTGCTCATAGAATCACAGATTCATTCAGAAATCTATCTATCTGTCATTGGCTAGCTCAGTCTGTCACATAAAATTTGTTTGCAAGCAAACTCATAAAATTTGCAAGCAAACTCACAAAATTAACTTACAACACACCATGCATGTAAATATTGAATTTTTATTTTAAAAAAGAGCAACTTTTACACCAAATCAGGCAAAGCAGGCAGATTGAATTGCTCACAGAATCATTCAGTGATCTATCTATCTGCCATCAGCTAGCTCAGTCTCTCAAATTTGCTTGCTGTGAGTCTGTACTGAATTTGCTTGTAAGCAAACCTTCAGTCCTAAGGAAGGTTTGGCTGTGCTTAGCTAGAAAGTAAGAAATCCAACCATTTCCTGCTTCCTAGCTGATCTAAATCTCCTGGCACAGCAGAACAGATGATGGTCGGAAAAAGGAAAAATAGCAACTTAGCAGACAAGTTTGCAGGGTAAGGAGTGAGTGGGCGGGGAGGGTTCCCATGGGCCATGTGGGCTGAGCAGCCTTGTGTTTCTGTGCAGCCTGGATTAATTGCTTTGGGTGGTGCTCTGGGGGTGAGATTTCTCTGCAGCCCACCAAAATGTTCTCACGGCCCACCGGTTGGTGACTGCTGCATTCCTGTGAACAATTTTGCAAATAAGTATTTCTCTTGCACTGCCTAGATGGGAAGATATAAATATATTTTTGAATAAAAGAGTTAATACTCAGCTCAATTGGGTAGAGCCATCCTAACTGGTCATTGTTACTTCACCCTCAATAGTTAATTGCATCAAGAAATATAAATCTAATGGTTTAATTTTAATCCAGTAATGCCTGGTATAATCGGTTATATTATGGTAGTTAATCCTTTGTAGGCATTTATGATGGAAATAAGCAATAAGCACAGGTTAATTTGGGCTGTTAATTTTGTGCAGGAGTGGACAATATATATTAATTGTTGGATGATTAATATTCTCCATATTATGCTTTTTATTAGTGTTGGTCATATTTCAAAGCTCAGTCGGAAGGAATGTTTTAAATATTACATGAGTATAATTGCAGTATCTCTGTGCTATCCATTAAAGCTTCTTTTTTCAAGCTTTGCAAAATGGAGATGCTGATTTAAGAGCTGTATTAACTTTACTGTGAGTATTTTAAGAGATTAAGCATATCTTCTTAATCAACTTTGAAACATGGCCAGCCCTATTTTTGCCTTAAGTGTTACACTATCCATCTATTCCTGCTGTTGCAAGTTGATTTTTATTATGCCCTACTAGACATGAAAGATCAGGTTCCACTACAACTTTATTTAAAGCTTTCTGTTTCAAACAAAAATGTTTCAGCCTAAATTTTCTCTTTAAAGATTTAGCATAAATCTCTTCACAACTGTCTGCAAACCCTAAGCCAAAAATCTTTTACAAAAGAACACACATTTTGCTGTATCTTTCACTGATCTCTTCATAAATGTTCTATATGAGAGAGACTGTATATAGAAAGGAGAGAAGGGACATACTTTTAGGGTAAGCATAACAAAGCTTCTCGTCTTACCTTCTAAACCAACCGCATTAGTGGGGGATGGGGTGGGAAATGAGGGTCAGAATATTGCAAGCAGAAATATTCAGCAGTATATAACAAGGCAATTTAACTTTTCAACATTCATGTGTGTCCAAAAGGAATGGAGCTTATGACACAGTGCTGTAATGCTGTTTTTGACACTCTGATGATATCTAGAGACACCTCAGATGAAAATATGTGTTTCAATTGAAAGAAAGCTAGATCTGCTTTTTTCAGTTCAGTGTACAATAATCTCTGCATACTTTGATAGGTTCTTCTTTTCTTTCTGTGGCCTTTTACTTTCCTTTAATACTTCCTTTAATAGTTTTCATACCGTTTTATAACAACATGTTTGTGTTACTTATTAATATGTATGTTATTTCACTACTGATTTTACATGTATAAAATGTGTGACTCCAAACTTTCTAGAGAACTTTAGATGTTGATTGTAATAGACAAACAAATAAACAAAAAGAATAAATTGTAGGAAATTAAAAATACTGCTCTCTGGGACTCTGAAATTGTAGGAAAATTGTAGGAAAATTGTAGGAAGCTTAGAAATTACATAACGAAAGCCTAGGAGTGTCAACAATATTAAGCATCAGCAATTACTGATTTTAGCTGCTAGTTTATGATGCCAGTCAGTGGTGGTATTCTACAGGTTTGGCCCGGTTCGCGTGAATTGATTGTAAAAAATGTTACAGTTTGGCTAAACCAGTAGTAAAAAAACAGCTAACGGTTCGGCTGAATTGGTATTTCTTTCCCCCCCCCTCCTGACAATCAGCTGTTCTGATGATCAGCTGTGCCGGGATCCCCCTCGCTGTCTTATTGCTTTGCTCAGGAGGCTCCCCTGAGGCCCAGGAGGCAAAAAGAAAAAAGAACGGAGCATAGGGATGGGGTGCTGTAGAAAAGAAAAGAAAAGAAGAAGAAGCCATGCCCACCCAGTCACATGGCCTTGCCCATCTAGCCATGCCCATAGAACCTGTAGTAAAAATATTTGCATCCCACTCCTGATTCCAATCTTACTTTTCTGATGCAGAAATAAGTGAAAGGTTCCTAAGGTGGAGGAAATACACAGGAAATGTCTGATTTTTAGAGAGGCTGCCAGATTAAGTCCCTGCAGCTTTCTTGGTGAGGTTTTTCAGAAGTGTTTTGCCACTATTCCCTTCCTAGGGTTGGGAAACAGTGACTGAGCCCTCACCCAGCTTGCTGTCTAAAGTGGAACTAGAACTCATAGTCTCTGGTTTCTAGACTGATGCATTCACCACTGCACCAAATTGTCTTAGAGGTCAAACTGTCAATTAAATACATTCCACTTACAAAAACTGACCAAGATTATAAATCCCTGTCCTGAATGAAACAATCAGAATCATCTGCAAGAAGCAAAACCTCTGGTTTCATTTTCAAAATCAGGAAAGCTATTATATATTAACCTTTTCAGAATAAAACATAGCATAAAAGTTTCCAATAACCAGAAATTCTCTGGGCAGATGAGAAACTTACTTAAAACGTTTAACCGTAAATCAGTAAATAAAGTCAATGAGTTAAAATTGTGGTTTGTAGCATCTTTTTTCCTCTTCTTCTATAATATTTCTGGTATAGATAATATTTACATGTAGTTAAGAATGATCATTGGCTTTTCTGTTTCTAACTGTGAGTAATGCTCTGATATGTATGAACTGAGAAACAAACTAAAGGGGAAAGGGAAATGTACTGTATGCCTAAAGAAAAAAGGAACAGTGAAATACAGTAGGAGTTGAATCAATTTAGGAATATACAACATAATCACCATGAATTCTAAATTCCATATGGGAGTATGCACAATGTGGGTATTTAACATCTCCCTTCTAATTAAATGGCAACAGGGATTAAAAAAAACAATTTGTTGAAATGTACTCATTTGGAAAAGAACTCTCAGAAAAGAAAATTAATTAGTATGTGTGTGATTTTCAAAGACATAACAGATGACAAAGACGAGTGATGAAAGCATTTTTTTCATATTTCTGTTGCTGAGTGATTAATAAACACTCAGTATAAAAGGGGATATATTGCTTTAGCTGGATGCATACCATCAGGAAAAAAATGGCTAACACTACAGTACTATGATGAAAATTTGGAGATATTTAAAATGAATGTTGGGCTCTACTAAAAGGCATCTATAGTTTCTTAGATAATCAATGACTCTTTTAGATGGTTGCCAGGAGCAAATATTGCAGAACATTGATGAATGTTACAGAAAGGATTAGGTTACTTTCTAAGCAAGGATCTCTGGCCAATAGCTTTATTGATTGTGAAGCAAGTCACTCTTTTTGAGAGTTTTTAAGAGATTATCTCATTTCATTTACAAACCATTGGAACTGCTTCTGTTGGTTGCTAAATGCATCCTTCATGAACATAGTGTTTCTCCACACTGACAAATACAAGTTAGTGGCTAAGCCTTTCATTGTGTATTGACAATTACAATACTGTCAACTTTTCATCAATAATTCTTTTCTTTACAATGCTGTGTAACAAGTGCTTGCCTAGGTCTTCAGACACAGCACCCAGTGTGCCAGGTACCACTGGAACCACTTGTACTGGTTTATGCCAGAGTTTATGCCAGAGTATTATTATTATTATTATTATTATTATTATTATTATTATTATTATTATTGTTGTTGTTGTTGTTGTTGTTGTTGTTGTTGTTGTTGTTGCATGCCTACACTGTCTGTATAATCTCAAATGTTTGTGGCCTATTCCCAGAAAATGAAAGCAGAGGAGGAAGCCACAGTAGCAGTATTATTATTATTATTTCTTAAATTATCTGAAATTCTAGCTAGTTCCAGGGATTGAGAAATAATTGTTGAATGAGTATATTTTAGAATGAAATAAACTTTTATTACCTTTGTTTAAAACATCTGGTATTAATCTCCTGAGTGCTTTGGTAATTAAGGATAGGGAGGTAGCAAAACATTTTTAATCCAGTACAATCCATTCAATGACTAAGGACCCAAAATCACAATCATCTAATTTGAAAATATCCAACCATAATCCAGCTATCAATTCAACTGCAAAGTATTTTTTTAAGTTTCTATGGTGCCTTCCATGGACAAGCTGCTTTGCACTAATGTATTAGCAATTCTCTTCTAGACAACCTTAAGTTTTACTGTGCAGAAAAGAATATTTAAAAAGGAGATAAGGAAGGAACTTGGTGAAGCATAGAAAAGTAAAAATGTCCCAGTTACAAATACACAGTTGAATTTAAATTCAGAGAGGTTATATGATCAAAGAGTCAAGGCAAGGATGGACAAATCCAGGATCAAATTCCCACAAGGTAGTCAAGGTACTCTTGAAACTAGACAGAAGCTTACAGGCTGTGAATTCAAAATGCATGCTGTAGAAGGATCCTTGTAAGATTCTGTTTCTCATAAGGGAGATAAAATTAAAACTAAATTAAATACTTTCATTCACCCCCTATTTTCTCTTTATTTCTTTGTTTATTCATATCCCACCTCTATTATTTTCACAAATAACTCAAGGTGGCAAATATATCCAACATACTCTCCTTCTCCTAATATCCCCACAATAACAACCCTGTGAGGTGAATTGGGATGCAATCTTGCATCTTTTTCTCCAACTTAAAGAGCTGAGAATAATTTGTTTTGGACAAGACAAGAGGTTTGACAAGACATTTGTCCACCCCTACTAGAAAGAGATAGCTTAGTCTTGACTCTTTGTTTTGTACCTTGTCCCACTAAGCCCCCATAATTGCCAACCCAGCCTGGACTGATTTGGAAGCCACTTCAATGTTGTTATTTGTTAAGTTGATATTCCATCTTTTTTTCCCTGGGAACTAGCACTTTTGTGTATAGTCTTCTAGCATCTACCAATTTTATTTAGAGCAAAAACACTATGAGGAAGGTCAGATTAGAGAAAATGCTCCAAAGCAAGACACTGAACTGGGTCTTTCCCATCTGCAAACCACCAAACTGTTCTTTGTTCAAAGCAGAGGAGAATTTTCATTGACTATTGAACTGATAAACCCTTGGCTTTGAACAATAGTTGTGTAGCTACCTGTTAGGAAGAAAGAAACAGCACAGTGGAATACTTTTTTTATGATTGTAGTCTATGTCTGGGTCACAAGATTTTATTGAAAAATTCTGTTCAATACACTTGAGAATTCTGGAGGGAAAATAGATACATTCCTAGATGATGATTGAAGTTTCATCACAGTTTGTGTATTTAATAAGGAATGAAACCTCAAGAGAATATTAACTGTTAGTTGAATATTTACAGCTGGGAATATGTGTTAACATCAATGTTCTTTGCCAAAATTCAGATGAAAATTGAGTATCTTATTACAAAACAGCATTTTCTTAATTAACTAAAATATATAATATTGAGTTAATCTTACTTTTTACAATAACTTGTTTATGTGATTTAAAGTATGCAAAAAATAGAGACAGTTATTCTGTTTTTCCATGCCCAAACCTCCAAAATCAATTGTTGGCTCAAACCTATCTTAGGAACTACATCAAAGTCATATATAAACTTTCAAATTCTCCAGAATTCCTTTAAGGTTCATTAGCTATGACCAGAAATGCTTTTCAAATCTAAGTGCCAATTAGCCACAGCTAGAGACTGCAGATGTCAGGTAACACCTGAATACTGAGGCTTTGATACAGGAGAGTAGTCTTTAGTGTGTCAATGCTCAATGCTTGATCTGGATTGAGGCCAGCCTGCACTGGCAAACCCACTCCCCCTTACTCTTAATTTGCAAAATTACCATCTCCTTTTAGGGCTGCATCAGCCTAGCCAGCATTTACAAAATACATACGGACTGCAGGAGAGGAACTTTTCCCTAAATAAGAGAAGAGAGAAATAAAATTAAACTTCCTTCCACACATAGTGAACATAGTGCAGACTGGGACTTCATATATTTATGTTAAGATAAATAAAATAAATAAAAGACTGTATGGCTTTGAGTATAAGATCAAATAACAATGGTTGATTCCCCTTTTCAAATGTTTATGTCTGGCTATTATTGTGAACCTACAAACTATTTTGATTCAAGAACAGGAGAAAGAGAATGAAGCATTAGCAAAGCTAATGTAATATTCCTTAGCAAGGGAAGGGAATGACAGCCTCAAAATGCAAAGGCTTTCTCCAGTTGAAAGGAGATAAACCTTTTTGTGATAGTGTGAACCAAATGACCATGAGTTAGGTGAAAAATAGTTGAACCTATATTTTGTGCTTTGATAAGGAATTTAAAAGAGAGGGTCATGGTAGTATATGACATTTGGCTACATTAATTTTCCAAGTTTGTGTTCTCAGCCCTCTCCCTCAAATGCACATTAACATCTGTGGGTGATACCAGTTGCTTGAGTCAGATGTCTTGTATTCCCTGGGTTTCTAGCTGAATAATGAGGAATGACTTGTATATATTCATTTATAAATTTTCACTGCAGCAAAATCTTCATGGGAAAGATCACTTGGATGGAAGATTACCCATTACACTCATAGTTTCTTTTTTTCATTTGGAATTTGCTACATGTACCTGCAAATTTTATTCAGGTTTAGGGATTGTTTGAGGACTTCCTTTTTTCAATTATGGATAAACATTAAAAGGATAGAACATCAATAACAAAAAAGGGCCTGTGTCATGTATCCTAGAGCATTATTGTCCAGTATGATGGCTCCTGAGGTGCTGAAGCATAGCTCCTAAAATTCCTGTTTAGTATCTCTATCAGATTTGGAGCTCCAATTCATTTAGAGTGCACCAAGTTGAGGAAAGACTTACTTTATAGTAAAAGGAGGGGAAAAAGGCAGGTATAAATCATATATTTTAATACTTCTGTATTTCATCTCTTAGATGCAAGGCAAAAAGATCTTGTTTTAAACCTATGTACTGTTGATAATTATAGTGATAATTCTTGATCTTCAATTGTTTTAATACTTTTGTATTCTTTTTCATTGCTTATATCTTCTTTCCTGGTGCTTCCAGAGATGGCCATGTATCCATGAGATATTGTTCCACCTATTTTCTCATTCAAGCTGTTTATTTTAATTTAAAGCTGTGGAATTTTAATTTAAAAACCAGTATGAATATCAAGGATCAGAAATCTTCCCCCTAGTCGAAGATTGAGTGAAAAAAAACCTGATCCACTAATCCTTAGTAAGTGGTCCTGGATCTGTTTCCACTAAATATATTAGATCATGGGTGTCAAACTCACAGTGTCACGCTGTCACATGATATTTTGGGACGTTCTTTCCCTTCACGGAGCTGGGATGGGCATTGCCTGCACATCCAGCCCATGGGCCACTGTATTAGATGTTTGGAGCAAGGAGATAGCTTTTTCTTTTTCTTTAAAGGGAGATAGAATAGAGATAGAATAGACAATTTATTTCTCTACAGCAAGCAAATAAATAGGTTGGAAGCAACTAGCAAGCAAATAAATAGGTTGGAAGTGTTCCAAAATAAGAACATTATGACCTAATGCTAAATATTTTATATGTAAATAATGATTTCATTCTGGCAAGCAATAAGATGCATTACTATAAATAACATGCATATACGCATAATATATGATTTGAAGTGTTTTGTACAGTTAGACTATACTTCCAAAAAGTCCATGGTCCAAAGTAATTATCAATTCTTTCAGTAAAGCTTGTTTATATATTTTCAGTGAAGTTATTTCTTATGTGGGAAAGTTAGGTAGTATGTATCTTTTAAATAAAGAAATGCCTATCTCTTCTACAGTAATAAAATGCTTTATCTCATTAAAGAAGTTACTCAGTCTAGTTATCAGCCTCTCTCTTCTACCTTTTACAGTTATTACACAAGGAACTGTGGTTGTTTTCAGGAAAGTAGACACAAAAATAGAACTTTTGAAATCAGATTTACTTCCTGGTAGCTACACTCTTTAAAAAAATTATTTTAAAATTGTTGAGTCATCATGGACCCAGAACTGTTTTGCTTCTGCATTTTTTTGTACATCTGTGTAGGAAATACAAATGTGTTAAAAGCAGAAAATTAAAATGTCAGTGATAGATGTTTAATAATGCAGGTCAGCTATCAAATGCATCCTGACTATATTTTCTAAATCCTTTAAAGCTCTCAGACTGGTACACACAATAAATGAATACTTCAAATTCAGAAAAGGTCACCTTGACACAGACTTTAAAGTGTGTCTTAAAAATCAGCTCCAAATGATAGACACTGTGATAAAATTCAGAATATGTATTTAAGAGTTTTATTTTTAAAGGGAAGAGATAGTTAGTGCAGCTTTCAGTTTCCACTACCCACCCATAAAAGCTAACAATCTTGGGCATATCTTGACATTAAGATGAAATAATCAACACTTAATAGCAGCCAGAAGAGCCTACGTATGAGAGAAATATCCTTCTAAACATCAGCTTTCAAAAGTTATTTCGGGATGCTCCAATTCTATAGGAACAGAAAAATCTTCATGTGTAGAGTAGTTTTCTTCTACTCCAACTTTTCTTCCAACACTGTTTTTATTCATGCCTTTAGTCTTTGCTTATGATGGGATTTTAGCTTTACTTTTCACCTGGAATCCTCAGTCTGGACTAGAACATTTATTAATTGCACTGAATACACTTAAAGCTGTACTCTTGAAACAAACAAAAACAAATAAAAATTACGTACATAACAATGGAACTGAAGCAAGCATCACAATATGCCACATTTGCCTTCCTTTGTTTCCCAGATTCAGTTTTCTCAATCTAGAAGGAAGACGAAGATATCTTATGGTTCTGAACATATGGTAGATAAAATGTACACTACACATATGTATTATGTAAATGTTTGGAGTAACCGGGCAACTGCAGGTCATTGCATATGCTTTGCCTGTTTTCATGGAATGTGCAGAATAATTTATAGACCATTCAGTTCCATGTCAGAATATATTTCCAAGAGAAATATAAACAGTGGCTTGGTTATTTATTTATTTTAAAGACTTGACATAGTTCTTTGGTATAAATACAACTGAATATGGAAGAGCTTTAAAATATTTATTCCAAATATATTTACAAACCTAGCCTGACCCCTTCAGCCTTGAGGACATGATTTCCTAGCATCTTTGAGATGGGAAGAATGTATACTGTTTCTAAAACTCTTGCAGCAAGAAACAGGGAAGAAAGAAATTTCCTCTCCTTCTCTGCTGCCTGCCTCTCTCCTCACCCTGGCTAAGCTCAGATCCTTTCTTATCTGTTTCTCTCCACCGCTGCTAAAGAACTCACTCCTGTTTGCAGGAACTCATTATAGGTCACCTTCCAGCAGGTTCTGCTGTCAGAGCAACACTATTTTCCAATAAGTACAGTCCTTAAGGGGAATCCAGGGAAGAGGAAAGATAAAAGAATGCGAGCTATCTGTGCTTGGTTGGATGGTGGTGGAAGCCAGCAGACAAAGAATAAGAAATTCTAGCGATGTAACAGATAACAGATAATCAGAGTTGGAAGGGACCTTGTAGGTCATCTAGTCCAATCCCCCGCCCAAGCGGGAGACCCTACACCATTTCTGACAAATGGCAGTCCAATCTCTTCTTGAAAGTCTCAAGTGATGGCGCTCCCACAACATCCGAGGGCAAGCTGTTCCATTGGTTGATTGTTCTCACTGTCAGAAAGTTTCTCCTTATTTCTAGGTTAAATGATACCTAACAGGAGATAGAAAGGGGGCGTGCATAAACGCAACAGCGTGCCTATCGCTTCTGTCTTATTGTCATCATTTATCTGCATTTACTTCCTTTGTTCATGTTTATGTTTATACTTATACTTGTTATGTTTGACAAATAAATAAATAAACGAATGATTGAATGAATGAGTGAGTGACTTTCAAGAGACAGGCTGGGAAGATCATGGCTGCTGCCTTCTCATTTAGATAAAGCTGTCTTGGACAGAGTCTTTTACCTCACCAGTCCCCTCCCTCCTCATAAGGCAAAGAGATTGCTTAAGCAAACTATCTCTTCCTTGGCTGCATGTCTCTGCAGTGCAGCCTTTCCCTAAACAATGCTAACCACAAGTTAACAAGCTCAGCTCTAAGTCCTTAATTAGTTCATTAGAATTTAACATCAGGCTGAAAGTGATCAGAACTTAGAACTTAATATCACCTGAAAGCGATCAGATCTTCATTATTTCACTGAAGTCTTGTGTTGCCAAGTGCCCGAAATTTGTTTGTAAATGCACACACTGCTCAGATTATTTTTAAAGTGCCATATTTGTAAAAGTTTTCTCAATGAAGTAGTTGCAAAATGAGGACTAGCTTTATCCCAATATTTGTTACAATCATAGTTGTTTGAAGATTTCTAATGTATAGGTTCCTGCCTTCAGCATATATTTACAAAGTATTGCCTTATTATTATTATTTTCATAGAATACTTCCAGATTTTGTTTTTGAGATTTCTAAGAACTGCTTTGGGTCCTATTATCACCTCTGAGCTAATAAAGCTTTTTCAGTCTGATACTCCTTTGCCCTGCAAATCCAAATCAGTTGTGTCCTTTGGTCTTCACTATTGTAGATTATGAGAGTTGTCTTGAATTAGAAACTGCTAATATTAACTTTCTACAGTGACTCTGTATCTGCATGGCAAACCTATGGAGGTATGGAACAGGTGAAATCATTATATAAGCTGTTGATTGGTACTCACCCATTTTTTAAATTTACTTGTTTTTAATTGCTATAATTTGTTTTATCTTTTTCTTACTGTTGCTTTTGGCTATTTGTTAATTTTTTTATTTGTAAGCCACCTAGAGACACACGTGAGATGCTATATATAAATTGAATAAATAGAGGATAATATAGTATAATTGATTTATTGTATCTGAGACAAAAAAAAATTCAAGAGGTCTTTACCATAGTTTTGATAATTTGTCTAGGTTTTCATAGAATTTATTTCCAATTCTACTGGAAATTATTTGGTATCATAGGATTTTTATAATGTTGTTTGTAGAAATACAAAGATCGGCACAGTGGGAGATGGCAGAAAACTGCATGGAAGTTTCCAGGGGGTGCATTGACCTTGTGGAAGTTTATATTCTCCCACACAAAAAGACGAGAGGAAGGAAGAGGAGGAGGAGGAGGATGGTTGCTGGATGAGATCAATCAGACATATGCATTAGTAACTATGGATAAGGGAAGAGTTGGCAAGTTGCCAACTTCATTCAAACACCACCATGTCGCATGAAATTGTATAGGAAGTTTTATGGCATTTTCTGAAATGATAAATTCTTAGAACAGCAAAAGCTAATAAAGAAACAATATTGATATCAGACAAGCCTCTCAAGACCAATAAAAAAACAAATCATCACCTTCCACTTATAAGCATCTCTTTCTTTGTTCACTAATTTTCTTAACTCAAATGCTTGGGGATACCCATCTCTCCAGATGTTCCCAAAACATAGGAGACCAGAATGAACATTTTTATATAGAGAGAGACTGGAAAGCTGTAAATTTCTTTTAGTATTCATAGAGTATATCCCCACTGATTAGTAAAAGTCAATAGTGTTGATTGGACTGACAGCATGGAATTTATCTAAGACTGCAAAAACAGATACTTCTGTATAACTGATTCAAACCATATGTAAGACCTATGAAGAACATGTGTTGATTCTATCAGTAAACCCATTTAAATTGATCATAAGAAAGGAGGGGCTGTCTTATTACATAGAATATCAATAGGCTGATTGAATTTGATCTAGATTAGTGGCTTAGAACTAGATGTTCCAATATTGTGGAGTTACAAAGTACTCGGCATAGCCCATGATGGGAGTTTGACAGCCCTGATGTACACTAATATATAGCAAGTCTTCTGAACATATTGTTTTCAAAATGTAATCTGGAACTAGAATGGATTGTGCATAATCTTGTGCTGATTTTTCTAATTAAAACTCCACCTTAATTCATAATGACTAAAACAGTTTGTGTAAATTTTCTCTGTTTAAAGAAAAAAAAAAGCTTCATACTGAGGTCTAACTTTGAATATGTGTGGGTATGTGAAATACCATCCAGATTTTAATCATACCCACTAAGGACATTATAATTTTATATATTTTGTCACTTGGTACAACATCTGAAGGAAGGAACTGCCAAACTAGCAATAGTAGAGTGAAGGGCATACTGTACAGTTTTGGTTGCAACATATCAATTGCAAATATTTCTTACAAATGAAAATTACAAAACAGACCAAAAGTAATGAAATCAGGCTATATTTAGTATTGTCATAATTCTTGATAATTTTTCTCTGTAGTCAAACATTCTTAGGAAGCCTGTAGTACAAATAAACATGAGAGAGTATTTATGTCCATAAATCCTACTTATATATTCTGGCATTAGGCATTGTAAAACTTTGTGTGGATGGTTAAAATGCAATGCTGATTAAATTGTATATTTCATCTTTTCCCACAATGTACCAAAGAAATTGTTTATATATAGATGAACTATAAAAATAGAGATGAGGAGAAGGGTGGGGGTTTTTTTTTGTATGATTGTGATGCTCAGGTTATTTTCTTATAGGAATATGGAAAAAATGTACAGGTATCTGCAGTGAGTATCTAACAAGGACACTTCAAATTCATTAAACCAAAAGGCGCTTTTCAGTTGCGTGGAGGAGAATAAAATCTATTTCAGCATCTAATGCCCAAAAATATTTCTCTGCTTTCTCTCTGCAACAGAATATTTTTTTTATGAAAAATAAATGATATTGATACAGTCTGTTTAGGATGCAGCATGCCTCTCCTGAGCCAAGCAAATCTCTGTATAATAAACTGTATCACTCCCAAATGGTTGCATGTATGTTTACAAATTCATATATGCTAAATCATAATAATAAATCGCAGAGAAGGAAATGTAATATTGCACAAAAT
Source organism: Pseudonaja textilis (assembly GCF_900518735.1). The sequence continues at coordinate 20,128,953 of NW_020769324.1, forward strand.
GCCTGGAGTACAGATGTGAAGCTTGTCAAATGACACGAACCATCTTCTGTTTAGATTTTTGTTGCTGTTTGTTCATTTGTTTCTAGATTTTTCTGGTTAAGCTCCTCGGCTGAAAAAGATACATGCAATTTTGATAGTGATTATTCTACAAATTGCCACATGTTTTGCATTCTGTTTAGATGGAATTCAGCAAGACCTTACATATTTTTTTCCAGAGGCCTTTTTAGAAATATAGGTTATGTTTAAGGATCATGTATGTTTTCAATAATTTTAGCTTCTCATTTGTTTTTGGAATTGAAGGAACCTCTTGAAAAGAGACAGTCTGGTAGTCCAAAGGGTGCTGTTGGAGATACACTAGCATTTCTAGCTGCCTTGGAGAGACCCATTTCAGAAATTCAACTTTAGACTGTGTAACTCTTCAAACATTAGTTCCTTCAAGTAATTGTTTGGACATAGTGTAATTCTCTGAGTGCCTATTTCCTCCCCCTATACTATTATACTGTTAAGAGTGCTACATACTTACTTATAGTTGTTCGTTTCCTATATATATTGCGTATCTTGTGCCATGTTTTTGTGTAAAGATAGGAATTGAAATAAAAATGGAACACACAAGAATTATTTGAAGCACACCATAAATGCTAGATTCAGTTTATGCAGCACTGAAAAAAAAAATGCCAGTTCTTAAAACACAAAGATGTTTTCATAATGAGACATAGTTTCCATGAGAACCGAATGAGGTGACAACACTCAAGTGGAACAGTATCAGTATCAGTACCAAGCCGGGTAGTTTGTCAGAAGTTATTAAAGTGGATAGAAAATGTAGTACTTCAAAGCCACTATAGACAAGGAGGTACCGTGTATGGTGGATTTTCTTTTCTTAATTCTCCTGGAATTCAAATTTAACCTGGCCAACTAGACATTGGGAGTTGTATTGTTCTCAGATGACAGAGTGATTGAATGAGTGAGTGATGCTTTTAACTCAGAAAATAAACAACACTGAATTTGTTTCTATTATCTGTGGTAGCAATAGCAATAACACTTTGACTTATATACCACTTCACAGTGTTTTTACAGCCCTTTCTAAATGGTTTACAGAGTCAGCATATTTTTCCCAACAATCTGGGTCTTCATTTTAGCAACCTTGAAAGGATGGAAGGCTGAGTCAACCTTGACTCAACCAATGGTAACTCCATGCCAGGCCCCTAAATCTTGAAATAAGGTTAAAAATCCCAAGTCCATTGATATCAACAAACAGCAGGTCCTAGCTTGTGCAAAGGATGCTTGTGGTGTGGTAATGACAACAAATTAATTATGTGATTAATTAATTAATTAGCATGTATATGCTTCCATTTTGCATATATTAGGATTTTCAGGGAAGCCAATCAATAATCTTGTAGTATCATATTAGATGACAGCAAGTAGGACAAGTTAGCCAACCTTAAAAAAAACCCATCCCCAAATAACAAATAACTTCACAAAACAAAACAGAACTCAGCTCAATGTATGTTTTATGCAGCTAGTAATAAGAGCGTGGTAAACAAGCAGCAATATAATAATAAAATAAGCTTTCAAAAATATTGTTATAAATTACCACCTGAACTGAAATGGATTCATATATTTTTCAGGACAATGAGCTTAATCATTTGAATATAGCGATTGAGAATGTGTCATTATGTATGCTCTGACTTGCTTTTAATTAAATCCCTTCTTGTTTGCCATTTGATGCAACTGTATTTAGAGAACTGGAATTGTGACTCATGATCAAGGAATCAATCTGAATAAGAAGTCTCTCTCTGGATAGAGGTATAAATATCTATCTATTTTGGGGGTGGTGGTGAGAGTTTTATGTCATTAAATAAGTAAAAGTTACCAGGGGCAGGCTCTTAATGAATGAAAAAAAGTCCAAATTCCATTTATGAATGTTGGTAATTTTTAATAAAAAAATATCTTATTAGGATCATCTAACAAGAGAACCAGATAATTTTTTACAGATAAACGTTTGCTTGAACAGCCACAGTTTCAATTCCTACCTTTTAACAATTCTAAAAGTTAAAGTAAAAACTTGCTGCCACTCTTCTGTCCATTGTGCCAGAAATACAAAATCCTATTTTTAGCATTTTTAGTCACTCATTGAATAGCATTAACAATGACTTGGAGCACACTGACCAACATTTCTTTACAATAAAACTTTCCTGATGAAAAGTAAAATCAGAAATCCTAATTGATGTAACTGTAATTTTGCAATAGCATTTTTTATCCTAAAATAATAGATAGGAGATAGGCCAGAAATTTGTAGTATTCTGATCTCCCTCCTCCTCCTCCTCCTCCTCCTCCTCCTAAAGATGCTTTTCTGGATTTCTAAATACTTGAGAAAATTATCTTGCCAATACATGTAGTTAAAAACTACAATTGTTTTTGGAGGAATGAAATGCTATTATGCCCATATTTATGTATGGGGTGTGATACAGAAGGTATACAAGTGGTAGCAGAAAGGGTAAGTAAACAGTGGTGACCCAGGCAGTCTGGGTGGGACTGGAAGCATGCTGGTGGGAGCTTCATGTCTTAAAGTTTTCAGCAGATCAATGGTAGCTTAGCAACGAGAAGGGAAGGCAGACAAATACTACTACAATGAACTCTATGATGGCCATGGAAGACCATCTAGAAGCTTCACCTGGAACAGAATGCAACAGCAAATGCAGTTCTAGGCGCTTTGAAATTTGTTTATGTTATAACATAACATGGTGTGCTTGCTGCATTGGCTCTCCTTTCATGTGCCTTTAGGCATTGACATTTGCCCTAAGAAACAATCTTCCCTGTGAATCTGAGGTCCTACCCTCTTAGTCTTATGGAAGGCCATGAAGATCTGACTCTTCTCTCCAAGCACTAGATGGGGCCAAGATGGGAACTCAGGCCAGCATATGTGTAGGTGCAACAGAATTGTCATGGTGACTTGGGTGGAGTATTACCATTTAAGAAAAAAACCAAAGCCAGCTTTTTAAAATGTTTTCATGCATAGTGGTCTTATTGTTAACAGGCATGTAAATCTTAAGGAAAAAAATAGAATCCAAGGTCATCTATTCAAAGTCACTATAAGGTAGTCCAATGTAGTTTATTTATAGGTAGTCCTTGACTTACGACCATAATTGAGCACAGAATTATGGTTGTGCCGGACTAACAGTGGGGTAATCATGTGACCAAAATAAATTTATTAAGTAAAGCCATTAGCTCCATATTTTTTTGCTGGAAACTGGAAGCAAACGCCAGTTTCTCACAAAAATATTGTAAATTGCAGGCACATGATTGCAAGCCACTGCAAAAATGCAGGTTGGTTGCCAAGTGCTAAAATTCAATCATAGGATCATGGAGGTGGGGCCATCAGAACTATGAATCTGGGTCATAAGTACCTTTTTGGGATCCATTATAACTTGAATCAGTCACTAAATTACCAGTTATAAATTGAGGACTACCTGCATTTGCAGTGGGAGAAGATTAGTGATTGATTACAGTAGCAATGAATTTTATGGAGGACCAGAAGAACTTCTGCTGAATAAATATACAGTGTTAAAAAAAGTTTGTCTTTTCTTTTTTCTTACCTTCTAGTTGAATCTTTTTTTCTTTCTTAGCAAAATTTAGTGTGGGGTCCTTGGTGCTCTCTCAGCTTGCTTGTTTTTTGCAGACATTTCATTACTGAAACTCATCAGTGCTAGTAAGGAATGTGGTTTGCTGTCAGTTTATATTCTGGTGGCTTGCCTTGTCAATGTTTGTGGGGGTGGTTTTAGAGACTCTTTGGTTGAGCTGTTTATTGTTGGCTCTTTGGCAGTTTCTTGGTTGGGGTATTGTTCAGGGGTACAATTCCACTGGTGTAACAACTGGTTTGGTGAGCGCATGCAGAGCATTTTCTACTGACCTTCTGCAATCCCTCGGTGTTAAACAGCTGATGTGTGGCAATCTGCTGTGCTGCATGAATTATCTGAGCTTGAAAACCAGGAAATAAGGCACAGACTAGAGCTGGGCTGGGCAGGTGAGCCCAACAGCTGATTGTCTGAGAGAACCGGTTCACTCCCAACTGATCCTCAAAGATACCAGTTCGCCCAAATTGGGCTGAGCTGGTAAAATCCCACCTCTGGTATTGTTTGCTTGATTGTTGGTTTGATGTTAACCTTGGAGTTAATCTGTATTGGTCTGGATGCTGACTACTAGTGGAGAGATGCCTAGGTCTTTTTGTTCCCTTTTGGGCTATTTGATTGTTTCTTGTTAATGTCTATGTGTCTATCGTGTCTATTGATGGCTAATTTGTCAGAATGCAAGGCTTCTAGAAATTCCCTGACATTTTTGGACTTGGCCTGGTCACATTTGATTGTCAAATGAAACTATGATTAAATCTGTCTATATGTTGTGAAATTAAAGAATTTTCATTGTGTCTTCTGACTGCTAGTTGATGTTTATGGATGTGTTTTGCCAGTTTTCTGCCCACATAGTGGTTGTTGTACTGTACATTCTACTGTATTTTGTAGATGACTCCTGTTTTTTCTTCTGGGATTGCTGAGTCTTTTGGTTTGCTTAGGGTGTTTTGAAGGACTTTAGTTGGCTTGTGTGCTACGTTGATTCTACGTGATTGAGGTAGTCTGTTGGTGATTTGCCAGGGGAGGGAAAAAATGGTTCCCGGGCTGACACCTAAGAGATAAAATGGCATTAAAAGAAGCTATAGAAGTATTTATTTATTACACGTATCTCTTGCCAAAATGGTGCTCAGAATTGCCTGGAATATTAATTTTAATCATAATTAAGCATTCAATCTATGATTGACATCATAGTTTCAACCCTTGAGTATTTTAGGTAAGCTGTCCAAATTTTCACGATGTTCACACCAGTTTTATTTGCAAAGTTGTGGCCATTGCAGTACCTCTATGGCCATGTGAATGTGAATTTTGATGTTCCCTGCCAGCTTCCCATAAACAAATTCAGTGGGAAAACTGGCAGGAAATCAGAAATTGCTCTGGCTTCCATTGCTTTTTTGGCCACACATGATCATTCTGTTTATCTCTTAAGGAACTAAATATTGACTTAAAATTGAAGTTGGTTTGCCACTAAGGTTATTTTTCTACTTATGATATATACTCTTCTGAGATGATGATCATTTGACCATCCAGCATTAGGGCAAAAGATATACAATCGGCCTAAAATTTAATGTTCAATATAGGCCAAAAGTGCACATTACACAGGACTACTTTTTTCTCAGAGGATGACCCAATGGGTCAAAGGGTTATCTAGTAATTATTCAAAAATTAAGAATCTGTGTCAGTTCCAACTAGCTACCTAAAACGCAGTTCATTCAGTACACACTGAAAGCTATTTGAAGTGATAAACATGAGTGTACTAATGAATTTGTCCATTGTTGCTTTCTGCTACATCTGCTACATTTCTGCCCATGGATTCCAATATTCTTACTGTTTTTTAAATCCTGGATTTTTCTATTGCTGAACTCAACTTTCCTGCATAAACACCACCTTACTATTCTTTCTAGCCATACTGAAATGTGGGAAGGCTTGACTGTGCTTTTTTTGTGGGAAGGTTTGACAATGTGCTTTGGGGGGAGGGTTAAAAATAGCAATGTTATTATTTAAGCGCTTCTGTTAGGTGAGGAAGACAGCTTGTAAAAGGTCACAATCACAGTCACTACTGACAGGTTGAAATGTTTCTCTTTCTCTCTCTCTTTCAGGAGAGGCTTAAATTTGCATTTAGTGAAAACTCTAAAAGCTTTTGCAGACCATCCTGCTGTGTAGGCTTCAAATTAAAGATTACTGCTTTGTGGGCAGAAGCTGCATAAACTGTGTACTGATTCTCAATGTAGAGCTGTTTATCATGGACCAATAGCCTTTTCCCTGACTGAGATTGGATGGCTTTTGAAAAGGTACCCTATGATCTCATCATCCAATCCACGATCTTCCAAAACTTGCAAATGAAAGATATACAATACCTATGAAGGTCGTTGTACATGCACAGGCCTTTTTGTGGAACAGAATCATGGCACACATTGTCTTCTCTGTGCGGTTATACTTTGATTAGCAACATGTTTAGAGTGTCTCTATTTTATTTAGAAAGCAGCTTTCAGAGATTTAGCAAGCTTTTTTTAAAAAAAATCTATAAATGATGTTTCTCTACATTCTGCACAGACTATTTGAACACAAATTTGGCATCAGAAATAATAACAGCGAGAGAGCAGTGGGAGAGATTTCGCCCTCCTTTTACTGATCTATTGCCTTTTTTTCCCAAGCGAGCATAAAACAGCAGAATTAAATGTATTAAGTATTCTGTCCATTTGGAATTATAATAATTATAGAATTTATAGTTAATAATATAATATTATAAATATTAAGAATGATACTGTTGCTAATACTTATGGCTGTTGTGAACGGTCACACATTTCAAGATATTAGTTCGCACAAAATGATAACTCAGAATACTAAATACCTTTTGTAGATACATTCTATGATGAAATAAATAAATATTATGGATTAATAATGTGGTCATTCACATATCATGCTAAGACTAGAGCTCAGTTCCTACAACAAAGTGAATCATCAACTATCCTGTAGTAGAGGTGAAACAAACTGTTCTGCTGTGTGGATCCAACTTTGCCTCTGGCCCAATATTTATATTTTTCCCTAAGTTGTTTTACTGAGAAGAATATTTTTTTAGTTTCTAATGCTGTGGGATCCTGTCTTTAATCATTCACATTAGTACAAATTTATTAAGCCACATACGACCTTTTGTGGTTTAGGAAATATTATTCTCTTGCTGCTTTATATGCTTGCTCTTTTGGGTAAAGTCATCTGCTGGAGGCTATTGGCCTAGTTCAGTTCAGTTCATATCTCATATCTCTTTTCCATGACTATGGCATCTGTTTTTACGATGACCTTTTTAAATCTCTACCTCTGTCTAATATCTGTATGGAATTTATTTTGTAACAGAGCTCTGCTGCTTCTTGCAAACCACCTTGGAGTATATGGGAAAAGAAATGGTAATCAATAAGCTTAGTTGATGTCTCTAAGCCTAAATCTAAGCATATAGATGTTGCTGATATTCTTTGAATCCAATTTTTCTTTCTGCTGCTCTGCTCCATTTCTTACAACAGGACTTTACATCGTAAGCTTCTTGGAGTAGGGATCTATCCTGTTGGACCAAACCAAAATTCTATGCACGATACTGGAGTTGCATAAAAATTACAAATTAATCAGAAATAAAATGACATCATCATGTATGTCCTTCTAATATCAATGATTTCTGTGTATAACAAGTCATATACTTTCCGTATAATTACATTTGGATTCCAGTGCTAGAAAATGTGAAATGTGAGGTATCTATCTTTTTAATGTTGCTGGGTTTTTTTTTGTCAAAGTTATCTTCCTGTCTGAAAAGATAAAGTAGTCTGGCAATCATTCTTGTAATGGTTTTCTGTCTAGGAAAGTCTGCAGTCACCTTAACTAAAATTCACTTACTTTGAAGGAAATTTTGTATGTACCACACCAGGAAAATGTGTGAAGGGTCCTAAAAGATGTCTATTATTATCTAATTATAAGTAATTGTTTAATTAAATTCCACTAAGGATGTTTGACATCTTTAGCTGTTAGAATTTGCCAGTGTGATAAGAGTCTACTTTCTATCTATACTAGTTATATTAATCTTTTCTATTTTTCTATTTATGTGATACTGTTACAGATGTGTTCAATTAAAAAGTAGATATTGTCTTTACTGGTAGGAAACCTAAGAAAAGATTTGAGTACAATCTGTACCTTTGTCAAGAACAGAAGATTTGCCCATTTTTTTCACTCCCTATGTTTCCTCCTTTGCAAAATGTAAAGTGGAATATATAGTCAGAAATAATATTCAAATTCATTCAGAATACTTTATTTAAAAAAAAAAAATCATAAAAACTTTTCAATGCTTTGGATTTGGATTTCATTCCAAAACAGCATTTCAGAACATAGCAGTTCTCTGCGGAGTGAATATTGTTTGTTTATGGTTTCATTTGTGACATTGCATAGAATCATACAACAATATCTGCTACCTGAAAAGGTTGCTGAACCCAACTCTGATCAGAAGATACATTTAAGCTTTTTTATTCACTGTATTTCTTAAAGTTAATTTTTCTTTTGAAGATCTACTCACTAGGTGGTGTTTCAAAGTTGTAATTCTGAAGATTTCTGAGATGGTTAGATAAGCAATTTCTGAAAGTAATTAGAGATGAACTTAGTGTCCTTTAAATGGCTTCCACTGTTGTAGTCTTGATGATTAGTCCCTTCATCTCTTAGCGCTCAATTCCATGGGAAATCCCTGTCACGTATTCTGCTATCTGAAGTACACGTGGACAATCTTCCTTCTCCTTGTCCAGATAAGTTCTGAAGAACTGTTCTACCCACTGTTCTTCAGTTTTTGTATAGTCATCTTCTCCACACTTCACAAAGATATGCTTGCTTAGCTTCCACTGGAAGTCCATGTAAAGAATAATTCTTAAGTATCAGATTAAGTTACTATTTATTTTAATCGATCAATAACTTCTATTTATTTATTGCTAATTAAAATAGATTTTTCAGAAGTTTACAAAACTATCCATTTTAGTAAATAAACAATACAATTATTAAAAAATAGAACAACCAATAACTAAGGAAAGTTGTAATAGTGCAATCTTAATTTAAGAGATATGATAATGACAAATAAAAATTTCAGCAAAAGATTCACACATACTTATTTTATGCACAATTAACACATCTTTAACCTTAAAAAATAGAAAAGAAGCAACCCCAAAAGAAACTAAAATTATAAACCATGAAAGAAAAGAATGAAGAAAAATCTATCTTGTATTTTATACTTACTGTAAGCCTAGTTACTGGTTCACTTATTTAAATATAAATGAAGATAAAATTCATTTTATTTCATTCACATCTAAACAAAATTAAACCAGTTCATATGATTACCCAAATGATTAATTAAAATGCATTTAATAATTTCCCCTACTTTCATGATAAAAAATTCCATTTAGTAATAGTCCCAGGAGGGCATCGCTTAAGACTTTTGACGGAAATGTACTTAGAAACAAAAAAGGGAAGAATTTAGATTAATACTGAAGGCATTATATCAATGAATTATTAAAGTGAATATTCTGCTTCTTCTCTCAGCTGCCTTGGTAGGCATGTGAAGTTTCTATGTGTATAATTTAATTTTCTTATTACTTTCAGTAGAGAAATTAGCTCTGCAGGCATTTTACATAGAACTGACTCTTTCACTGAAGTGAACAGTGAAATCTGTAAAGGCCAGGCCAATCCCTATCATAATGTACATAAGATGAGAGAGAAGGATGGATCCATGGACAACAAAATAAGCATTTGTAAGATGGCTTCCAAGGAATTGGTTACAAAAATGTGATATTAGCACTGTTTGGGAGAAATGAAGAGAAAGGTAAACAGTGGTTCATTCCATGGGATAAACAACTTATGGTGCTCCAGATGTTATTAAATATAATCCCAGCATTTATAAGAAACATTGCCACCAGCAGGATATGCTGAAGGTTTTCCACAATAACTAGCACCAGTTCTTGAACATTACAAGTATGATCTCCATCAGGCTACCTAAGAATGCCTATTGCATTTTTGCATGCTGGGAGAGTGATTTTCATCATTGCTCATACACACTAGGCCTAATCTTATTTATTAAAGCATGCAATAAACTCACCAGCATTTCATTGACCCCATGCTGGTCAATTTATTTCTTTTTATCTTCCAGTTCGTGTATAAATATAACTACTGAAAACATTCTGCAGACTTATCTCACTTGATATCCTTTTTGCTAGGACTGCAAATCCCAGAATTTCCAGCCAACAGAAAATTGGGAGTTGTAGCCTAATACATTAGAAGGATGCCAGGAAAAATTAGCAAACTTAGTAAACTGAATTTTTTTTTACTACTGATAGTGAAACACAATAATACTTTATGACCCAGCATTATTTTCACACTGCAGTAAAATCTGATGATTTCTTAAACAGTAGTCACTAAGGAAATGCATGCTGTTTTCTAGATGATAGATACATGATAGATGATAGATAATAGATGGATAGATGGATGGATGAGAGAGAGAGAAAGAGAAGAATGGGGATTTGAATTTAGATTTAGATGATTTAGATTTAGATCCTCAACAGAATACATTAGAAGGTATCTGTTGTGGAGCGAAGGGACAAATGAGGCTAAGACCAGAGCATACAAGTATAGACTTTATTCAAGGGAATAAAGGGTTGTTGCGTCTGCCAGCTAACAAGGCAGACTGCTAGAGAACAACAACGGCTGGCTCTGCTCGACAGCCGGCTTTTATAGCCGACTGTCAAACGGAGCCAACCAATGGGAGCTGCTGATGCTCCCACCTAAACAGCGGACCTGGTTGGGAACTCCAACCAGTTCCAAAGACATAACACCCCTCCCCCCTGGCTGGGCGCATGCATAGTCTTTGAGGTATGATGGAGGACTTTGCTGGCGACCCGAACGTCGTAGCTCAGGGGAACTGCCGGTTGGCATCGAGTCCAAGGAGCGCGGCCCCGAGACCGCCGTGGAGTCCTCTGGGGTTGGCGCTGGATCCGGGGAACGAGAAGTCTCCCCTCGTTCGGGTCGGCTCGGTAGAACGTCTCGGCCTGGATGGTCGGTGTTCCTGCAGGGTGGATGTGCAGGAGATTCGGGCCGGCTGTCCAGATCCGTTCTCAGCTCACTTTGTTCGAGTGGGAATGTCTGGCCCCTCAGGGAATTTCCTTCTGGAACCTGGGCGAGGATTCGAGGGTTGGCTGCTGGATCCAGCTCACCGCTGTTCCGGTCACTCCGCCGCCTGCGTAGTTGGTCCAGGTGTCTCCGCCATACTCGACCGTCTTCTAATTGGACCCGGTAGGACCTTGGACCGGTGATAGCCACGATCTGCCCAGGCACCCATAATGGATCCCCTGCATAGTTCCTTGCAAAGACTGGGTCCTGCAAGGCAAAGTCTCGCACCTGGCTGTCAGAACCCAAAGGGGTATCAGGGCAGTAATGGGGATGCAGCCTGTCAAGAGTAGTCCTTAAACGTCTCCCCATTAAAAGTTCAGCCGGGGATTTGTTAGTGCTAGTGCATGGGGTTGTATGCTGGCTGAGGAGGAAACGGGATAACTTGGAATGCCAGTCTTCCTGACCGAATCTGGCTAGTGCCTCCTTAGCCGACCTGACGGCTCTCTCCGCCATCCCATTACTAGCAGGGTGAAACCTGTCTGATGCCCAGGTTCATGACGTACCTGCTAAATTCGCAGGACGAGAACTGCGGCCCGTTGTCGGAGACTATCGTGTCCGGGAGCCCATGAGTCACAAAAAGTCGGGTCAGGGCTTTGACAACTGCCTGCGTGGTGGTCGTGGGGAGCAAGGCAACGTCTATCCATTTAGAATACGAATCCACGACCACCAAGAAAGTCTTGCCATGAACTGGCCCGGCCAGGTCGATGTGTAACCGCGACCAAGGGGCATTGGCACTTTCCCACTTTGTGGGTGAGGCTGCTGGTGGGGCTGCTCTAGATTCCTGACAGGGTTTACAGGAGCTTACCCATTCTGCGATCTGATCGTCCATCCCGGGCCACCATACGTAACTGCGAGCCAACACCTTCATTCGCACGATACCCGGATGGCCCTCGTGCAGTACCTTCAATATGGGCACGCGAAGAGTGGATGGGATAACGACTCTGGTACCCCACAACAGGCAACCCTGGAGTTTTGATAGTTCCTGTTGACGTGTTTTAAATGGGACAAAATCAACTGAACACTTTGTTTCTGGCCACCCCCTTCCCACCCAGTCCAGAACCTGGGCGATTAGTCTATCTTTCTTGGAGTGTGTTGCGATGTCATCAGCAGTTACAGGTAGCTTAAGTTCGTTGATTTCGAAGATCGCGTGCACCGGAGCTGGGTCTTCAACTGGGGTCGGCAAAGGGCAGCGGCTGAGAGCATCTGCGTGGCTTAAAGTCTTACCAGGGCGGTGGACCAGCTTGAACGAATAGGCCGCCAGAAACAGTGTCCATCTGGTCATCCTGGGGGACAGAACTTGTGGCGTTTGCCTGTCCCCCAATAAAAGTCCCAAAAGTGGCTTGTGGTCTGTAATGAGTTTGAAATGGTGGCCAAAAAGGAACTCGTGAAATTTTTTGACTGCCGCTACTGCAGCCAGAGCCTCCTTATCAATCTGGCTGTAGTTTCTTTCAGTCATGGAAAGGGTCCTGGAGAAAAAGGCAATTGGCGCCTCTGTGCCATTGGGAAGTCTGTGGCTAAGGACAGCTCCTATCCCGAAAGGGGATGCGTCAGCGGCCAAAACCAAGGGTAGGCGTTGGTTGAACTGAATTAAAACGGCGTCAGAGGTGAGTAGAGATTTGATCGCTTTAAATGCATGGGATTCTTTGGGGCCCCAGTGCCACGGGGCGTCTTTATCTAACAACCTGTGTAAAGGTTCAGCGACTGAAGCTTTGTGTGGTAAGAATGAAGCGTAGAAATTTAATAAACCTAGCAAGGCTTGTAGTTCCGTTTTATTAGTAGGTGTGGGTGCCTCGTGGATGGCTTTTACTTTTGACTCCACTGGGTGGATGCCTGACGCGTCAAGTCTATATCCTAAAAAGTCCACCTGTTTAGTGGCGATGGTGCACTTCTCCCGTTTGAGTTTGAGACCATGCTGCCTAAACTTCTCCAATACTGCCCTCACCCTCTGGAGGAGCTGGGGCCTGTCCTTAGCTGAGACCAAAATATCATCAAAATAGGGGACTACTCCTGGAAGACCTTGGAGAATTCTCTCCATTAGTGACTGAAAAATCCCCGGGGCCACGCTAACGCCAAATTGGAGGCGCTTGCACCTGAATGCCCCTCTATGTGTTACAATTGTTTGTAAATCTGCTGTGTGGCTGTCGATAGGGAACTGTTGATATGCCTGTGACATGTCTAGCTTGGCAAAAATGGTGCCGGGTTCGAAAGTGTGCAATAGGTGCTGGATAACTGGAACGGGGTATGCGCTAACCTGGAGATAACGGTTAAGTGTCGTCTTGTAGTCAGCACAAATTCTCAAACTACCGTCCTTTTTAAGTGGGGTGACTATGGGGGTCTCCCACTTGGCGAAATCTGTGGGTTCAATTACCCCTTGTTTGAGAAGTTTGTCTAGTTCCACATCCAATTTGGGGCAGATGGCGAAAGGTACTCTACGGAATTTCAGGCGGACAGGGACTGCCTGGGGGTCTACAGAGAAAGAGATGGGTGTGCCATTGTAGCAACCCAGCTCACTACTGAAAACATCGGAATAGTCAGAGAACAATGTGTCTACATCAGAAGTTGAGACAGCATGAATCCCTGTGACATTAAGGCCAAGAGAGGGGAACCAATCTAACCCCAAAAGACTAGGGAGGGTACCATTAACCACACTAAAGGCAAATGGCCTTTGAAGGTTTGGAATTTGACAAGGAACTTGCCTTTCCCGAGGACAGGGATGTTCTTGCCTTGATAGTCTCTCAGCGTGAGGTGGCACTTTTGTAGCTGCTTCCTGGTCAGTCTGGGTTGAATCCTTTTCAGTGTCTTCCAGGAGATGATTGAGAGCACTGAACCAACTCCATGGTACAAGGTTTACCTTCTAGGGAGAGAGAGAGTTTAATCTTATTAGGGGTTTGGGAAGTGTGGTTGGCGTGGTAACACGTGTAACAGTCTTCTACTTGCCTTTGGAGGCTAGGAGATGAGGAAAACTTCTGGGATGGAGCGCGTGCTGCCTGGCAGACTCTTGCAAGGTGACCTTTCTTGTGGCAGTTAAGGCAGCTGGCATTTCTAAATCTGCAAGATGCCCGGGAATGGGAACCCCCGCAGGTTAGGCACAAAGGGATCTGTTGTGGGCCACTGCTGTTTCTCTGTCTCGCTCCTACCTGTGGCTGTTTCAGTTGCCTAAGGCGATGGACATCTGCGATTTCAGAGGGGTCAGCTTCGCTCATCACTTCGTCTGAGTGGACGGTGGAAATGCCTGGCTTTGGCGTGGTGCCTTGAATCTCGGCCGCTGACTGGACGGATAGTTCAGCGGCTAGGGCTTCCTCCACCGCTTGGGAAAGATTTAGATCTTTCCTGGCTAGTAGACGTCGTTGGAGTGTCTGATCTCTTACCCCGCAAACAAGTTGGTCAAGAAGCATGTCGTCTAAGTAGTTCTTGAACTCGCATTGAAGAGCGGCTGTCCTCAGGGCTGCCATGTACTGGTTGATGGATTCTCCCTCGGCTTGCTTCCTCATCCGGAATGCGAAACACCTTGCGATCTGTGAAGGTTTGGGGGAATAATGGTTAGAGAGTGTTTCCTGTATTTCGTTCCACGGGACGTTTCTGATCTCACGTGGTGCGAAGAGTGCCGTGGCGGTGTCAAAAACCTCAGCTCCGCAGTAGCTTAGGAAGTACGACTTCTTCCTGTGTTCTGCAGCATCAGCCAGGCCAATGGCATCCAGGAAGTGATTGAAGCGGTTCTTATAGGAGTCCCATTTTTCCTCACTGGGTTTGAATGGTGGGAATGCCTGATTGGCATTCATTTTGGGACCCTCAGACTCTTCGTAGGATAGGCTGTCTCTCTGGGTGGTCGTGGCCCTTGGATTGCGCTTGTTACGAGCGCTGGCGGCTGCGGCTGCAGCGCCTGAGACTCACTCTGTGAGTTTCAACCTCGTGAAGGCAGTTTAAATTTCGCGCCCTTTGAGTGTGTTGGCGGCGGTGGCTAACAGCGCCGTACTAGCTTCAATGACTTCAGCTCAGTGGTACTGGTTGAAATTCGCGTTCCTGGGGAAACGTTGGCGACTGTGACTACAGTGCCGTGCTTCGCTAGCAAGATTTAAATTCAAACGGCAGTGGTTTGAATTACGCGCTCTTTTTGCAAGCGGGGCGGCTGAGGCTGTCAGCGCCGTGACTTTCAGCTCTGAATGCAGCGGTTTGAGCTCGCGCTCTTTTTGCGAGCGGGGCGGCTGAGGCTGTCAGCGCCGTGACTCTCAGCTCCGAACGCAGCAGTTTGAGCTCGAGCTCTCTGTGAGCGAGGCAGCTACGATCCAGACGCCGTGGTTTCAGCTCTTTTGCTTTTGGTGCTTCTGGCTAGCCCGTAGTGATCCCATCCTCATTGCCAGTGTTGTGGAGTTGTTGGGTATATGGATACACCAACCAGGTTTGGGTTGAATAAATATGTAAACCTAGGATTAAGTGTCTATGTAGCTTTAAGCACAAGAAACTGCAATGTCATTGTGGGTGCGGTTGCAGGCAGTAATAAAGGTAGGAAGGGAAACGTAATAGACCCGGCTTCTGGATGCACCTGGTTCTGTTCCTGGTCTGCTGCCTGCTGTGTTGGAACGTCTATCTGCTTACTCTGGATGGCTACTGTGCCAGATACCATTTCAACTGAACACAAAGACTGTTTGCTTGGTGAGCTGTGGATTCAGCGCTGTCTTTGAGAGAAAGGTATCGGGAGGAGAAGATTTACAAGCAGATAAGGACATTGTATTTACTGTTAATGGACTTGATAACTGGATGGATATACTGGATAATGATATATGGACTGAATGACACTTCTTAATCTCTGTGTGAATTAAATAACTATTTTAAAACTACAAGCAGTGTTTTTGTCTCCAGTGTGTGTATACTCTTGGGCCCACTCTCTCTCTCATTTGCCTGCCTGGCTTGACTGCTGCTGCATACTCTGCTTGGGGGTTTATCCCCAAACACTAACAGGAGTGAAGGGACAAACGAGGCTAAGACCAGAGCATACAAGTATAGACTTTATTCAAGGGAATAAAGGGTTGTTGCGTCTGCCAGCTAACAAGGCAGACTGCTAGAGAACAACAACGGCTGGCTCTGCTCCACAGCCGGCTTTTATAGCCGACTGTCAAACGGAGCCAACCAATGGGAGCTGCTGATGCTCCCGCCTAAACAACGGACCTGGTTGGGAACTCCAACCAGTTCCAAAGACATAACAGTATCAAATAAAAGAAAACAAAAAAGCATGGACAAAATGAAAATCAGAGACTCATGTTTCTAAACTGTGTTTTGGATTTGGGAATCAGGATGATCTCCAAATCTAAGAGATTTGGCCACTTTCTGATCAATCAATCTGAGACCTTACTAAATCTTGATATTTCAATGAAATAGTTCATTCTATCCATTAGAAAGTAATCGTAATATTGGAGTGAAAGTAATAACTCTTTGGTTCATGTTGACAGAAAAACCAGTATATTTTGCCACCAAAATTAAATTTATATCATTCAGATTTATTGATGAACAGTATATTAGGCCCAAAACCAAGGATGACATATGGAGATTCTTCCAAACAAGGTTAAGTATTTAGGGATATACATTACACCAAGATGCAACACACTGAAGGAGGATAATTACCTTAAACTCAAACCGCAGATTGCGATAGATTTGACAAAATGGGGAAATTTACAATTATCATTGATTGGGAGAATATCTACAATTAAGATGAATGTATTGCCTAGAATTTTATATCTATTCCAGACAATTCCAATCCGACTAGGGAACAGATTTTTTTGAAGACCTAAATAGATTTGTGCTGAAATATATCTGGCAGGGCAAAAAAGCAAGAATAAAACTAAAACTGTTACAAGTATTAATTCTAAATTATAATTTGCTAAATTTCTGATTAAGAAAAATAATTAAAATAAGACATTCTTGTTAAATAAGAAGCCATGATCATATATTTTGATAAGGGATAATTACCAGACATAATTTTTGCTAGAAGCCATTTAATCGGGATATTATTAGTCCAAACAATGCTTGGTAGGGTGAATTGTTCAGATAATTCTCAGAAATTTAAGAAACTTAAATTAAATTTTAAGATTGCAGAATTTTTCTGTATAAGCCTATCAAAAATCTGGCTTTGAA
>NW_020769324.1:20150874-20157216 GCF_900518735.1 Pseudonaja textilis
ATTGTGGGGGGGGACTATCTTCATCCTCTTTCTCTCACACAAATTATTTGAATTGAGTTATCTCTTACTCCTCTGGAATGCATCCCCTCCCTCCTGGCAATCCAACCCATTTCATGTAATCACATCATTATTGTAAAAGGTACCTTGATTTGGAAGAGTTTACATCAGGGATGTCAAACTCACATCGTCACGGTGGTGTCACGTGACACATCAGGACTTTTTCCCCCTTCACTAAACCAGATATGGACGTCGCCAGCACATGACGTATTTGGCCTGCAGGCTGGGAGTTTGACAGCCCTGGTTTACACCCTGCACAGATATCTTTAACATTATCAAAGAAAAATATTTGCCAACCTCTGTTCCCTGGGAAGAATTCAATAAGTGGATAAAAATGCCAAATCCAATCTAAACATCTGGCTGACTGTGCAACCAACACCAAGGAGGATAAAAATAATGGTTATACATATATTTGAAACATCCTAAAAGTGGATGATTGACAGATTTAAGCTTCCTAAGGAATTATCAGATTAGTAAGCATTTATTAAGGAGACTCTACTGTAGCTAAAATGGAATTGAATATACTAAAACAGAAGGGTTCATTCTCAGAAAAGATACACTTCTTTTCAATGGGAAGAAGAATTCCTTCCAGTTCTAAGGTCTTTAGACTTGCTTTGCTTTGAGCAGGAAGAATTCTTTTGAATGTCTGCAAAAATAAATGGACAGCTGAGACCTAATTGTAATCTTCCTTCAGTTGTCAGATGTCAAATCAGGAGACCTGGGAGCAGATCCACCAACCTCTGTAAAAGAGAGCAAGGCAGCTCAGAAAACATCTCCTATAAGTTGCTGACATTGGAAACAGTTCTGTTTTGAGCTTGTCTTCAGCATAAAGAACTGTTCCTAGTCAACGTAGAAAAATCTTGCAGAGATTGAGAGAATACAGCATTTGGACATATTTATGAATGCATCAATTTGCTTATTATTTATTAAAATATTTATAACCCAATTACTTTCTTGTGATTGCTGGGTAACACATATGAAATTAAAAGAATAAAGTAAAATATAAATAAAATTTTAAACAGCTCATTTCAGTTCGTTATGTGATTACCTTGATTTAGAACAACTTTGTTCATCCAATTCACCAGATACATTTTTTATAAAAAGTGTCAGCATAAAAGAAAGAGAGAAGTGATTTTCTCTGTGAATATTCCTTTTTTAAATCCTTGTTTTTTGTGCTGCTTCAGTTCTTTGTGAATTTAATGGTGACATTTAATAAGCTTTTGAAAAGTTTGCTTGATATCTTCAGTTAACTTGAGCGAGATAGTTAAAACTGATTATGCATTGCTTTAATAAATACTGTATTTTAATAAAGAACAATAAAGTGTATTCCAGTGCTTATTTTGCTATATTTGTTATTCATAGAAGCAATTAAAAGTAGATGTGTGTTTGACCAAATGCACACCTTTAGATGTGTGCAGAGTAGATGTGTGTTTGACCAAATGCACACCAAATGCACACATCCAACAGGCTGCAGCAGTATTCATAGCCTTGAAGTTAGTTCAATTGGCAGGGGTGGGATTCTACAGGTTCGCACCTATTCATTAGAACCAGTTGTTAACATTCTAAGCAATTCAGAGAACCGGTTGTTAGAAAAAATTACTGGGCTAATCCTGTAAGGAAGGTAGGAAGAAAACATTATCGTGTTGCTTACAGAAACTACCTCTCCATTAACCCTTATTACATTCTTGGCAGGACTAGACTTCCTGTCTCTGGAACTTCTCTGGAGTTTTTTTTTGTCCTCCTTTGCTGGTACTTTGCTCATGTGGAGTGAACATTCAAAGTTACAATGGCACTGAAAAAAGTGACTTATGACCGTTTTTCACGCTTATGACAGTTGCAGCATCCCCACAGTCATGAGAGGCCAGGCGAGGAGATGCGTGCCTCAATGTGAGTGATGTTGAGTTGGCCACGCCCAGCCAGTCACATGACCACCAAGCCATGGCCACCAACTAAGCCACGCCCACAGAACCGGTCGTTAAAAATTTTGAATCCCACCCCTGTCAATTGGGTATTGCTGTCTTTGATTTTTCCATCAACAGCTGCTATGAATCAGCCTAATTCCATTTCAGAAAATATAGGAAAGTTCTCTTTAACCTAGTAAGCACTGAATTTAACTTAGCAAATTGAAGAAAAATCCAGTATTGCTACAGAGGAGGCATACTTCAATATGTAGCTGTCATTGGCTAAATGTACACAACCATGTGCATCTTATATGTAGGGAATTACATCCACTGGGGAAATAGCTATGTGAATTTGATCTGCTCACCAAGGCTGATAATCACATGGTAAGCTATGTTTAGAAATGTGCAGCTCTGTCTGTCTCTCTCCTTATACAACATTTATTCAAGAAAGTTTAGTTGCAATTTCTATTCCTGTCACTGGCAAATCAGACAAATGTGGTATATCATTAGCCTTGACAATAGGATTGAATGTTTAAAAAATGCCATTCTCGGTCAGACCATTGTCAGAAGTAATATGTGACATACACAGACATGCATAAGAGCATGAGGTTTTAGTGTCATGGTAAATAGACTTTTCTCCCCTTTCCCCTATGATCATGCCCTCCATCTTTCTGATATAGCATTTAAAAATATTCAAGAATATGTACAGTTTTTCACAGTGGCTCACAAAAGAAATGAGAAGCTAAGATTTAATTTGGATGAGTAGGTGCCCCTGATTCCTGAATGTTTGAGAATGCATTGACTGTTGTGACTATTATGCTATTTTTTAATGCGTAATTTTGAAAAGATAGGAGAAAGCGCAATGCCTGTAGTTTAAAAAATATTACTGCATGTATTTTGGTTGTGAAATTAAAAACTTTTATTTTATATTTATCTGTGAACCAGCATTATCCTCATTCTAGGAAGTTGTACTTTCATGGGATCGAAAACTTCAGCAGTCTGAATCCAGTAGATAAAACAGAGTCACTAGCCCATTCTGATAACACATAATCTCTTAAATGGAGGAATTAAACTAGAAGAAGAGAGGTTAATTAAATGCCTTTTGGGGCTGATATATGCATAGAGGTAGGAATTTGCAGGCTTTGGGGTATTGCTGAGTTACAACTTCCAGTCTTCTGGTGAAATAGATAGAGTTTTAGATATGAAAAAGTGCCACTTTTTTTCTCAGGCAAAGATATCACCTGTAACAAATTTATAACAATTATACACTTATTTCAATTAAAAGGGGAGAGGATCCCCAAAACCATAATCTTAAAAATTGCTGCCACTTACCAAGCATAATCTTCAACTAACAAGAGCACCTATCTAAAAGGGTTCTAAAAATAACATCTGGAAGCAGGGGATAATTTAAAGAAGAGGTGATATTTCACGTCTTCTTGCTCTCCTGCTTGTGGATAAATTGGTTGCAACAGCCATTAGGTGAAGAAAAAGGCTTAGCCCTAGATGTTGAAACATCAACATATGAAAAAAATGGCAGCCTGTACACTTTCAGTTTTTCTCTATCTGTGCTGGGGCTGCATTTTTTGTGCAGTACTATTCATAGTATGTATGCATTTTCCTTATGGGATAAGATCTCTTTAAGGTCTCTGCTCCTGCAAGATTTTTTTTCTCTTTCAGGCCAGAGGTGGTATTCAGCAGGTTCTGACAAGTTCTGGAGAACCGGTAGCGGAAATTTCGAGCAGTTTGGAGAACTGGCAAATACCACCTCTGACTGGAGATTTTACAGTATCCTTCCCCTGCCACGCCCACCAAGCCACGCCCACAGAACCGGTAGTAAAAAAAAATTGAATCCCACCACTGTTTCAGGCTATATCATTTTTGCATGCAACCAAGTTCTCTATCGTTATTTCATTGCACAAACTCTTGCACAAGAAGGAATATAGATACATATACATATATATACATGTTGCAATATTTTTTTTTCCATGTGGGGTATGGAACAGTCATTTTCTGAGTAAAAGATATCCTCAGCATGCTAAAATGAACCTTTTTTAAAAAAAAAATTCAATTACCCTGTGTTATTTTGAAGAGCAGAAAAGCAAACAAAACATTTTGACTTAAACAATGAACTTAGACTTAGTGGTTCAGGTCTTTCTGTATGCCTGTCATCAATATTTTAAATACCAGGACTTAAGATTTTGTTCTGAATTATGAACAACAACTCTGAAACATGTTAAAGTAGCCAGCATAGTTTGAGTGTTTCCATTTGCTTACAGTTTAACACAAGTAGGATTAGAGAGTCAGGCTTTCAAGCACAAGAATAAAACTGTGGTTTCCAGGCACGGGCTTAACTCAAAAACTCTGTTCTGCAAAAAGAAATCCACAATAATGAAAGATAGATGTAGAGAAATTAAAACAAATAATTGTCTGGAAGAATCAGTAGTCAGTACAACTTGGACTAAATTCTAATAATTGTAGCGATGCTCATGGTTCATAAAACTACAGTATATTCATATTGGAATGTATAGTTCATAATGCTAAAATTACAATTTTTGTTTCCTGAAGAATTGGATTATTTTTCTAGAGCCTGCTGCCATCATAACTGACCTGTGAGCTATTGTTATATAAATTTCATGAATATCCAGGACTTGCTATATCTTAAAATTTGAACTATTGTAACCACCTTGGTCCCATAATTCTATTACATTTTTGTCAAATAGTGAACATTGCCAAAAATTCATTTCTGGATTTTCTTTTGGCTGATAACCATTTACAAACTCCAGGTCCTCAGAATCTTTCAGGAAGAGAGTTGAATCAATGAAGGAAGCCTTTTGGAGGCTCTGAAAAGTAATTTGCCTAAGAATAATGCCATAAGACATCCAATAAAAATATTATTTGGCTTTATTATTGTGAATTAGCAGGGATTCTGTATAGCAGGACTTGACAGTCTAGAGCTTCAGCACTGTAGCTGTTCTTCACATAGAACATATAATTGCTTTAAAATGAAAAATACATTTTTCTCCACTTTGAGGAGAAAAACCCTACTGTATACCTTGTTCAAAACACATCAATTTTATGAAACAAAGAGTTCCTCAAAACTTCTCCCAAATGAATGTTATGCATTTCTGTGGTGTCCCCTCCCTGACTTGGTGGCCTTCAGCGCCTGAGAAATGATAAGTGCATCCTTGGCCACAAGAGCTGCCCTCCCCGATTGTCCCCCTGAAGCTTTGCAAAGCTGGATGCAAAGAATTCATCTGTCCCACGTCCTTAATTTTGGTACCCTGCGGGTTTGTCTGCATATTAGTATTGGCAGACTTCAGGATTGCAAGAATGTTTGTGCTTACTCAAACCCTGCTGAATTTATTTTGTTTGCTATTAGAATCCTGCTATGTATCACCAAGAGACAGATGCCAGATAGTGGCTCAGAGGCAAACACACGCTTGGAATTAAAGAACAAGGTGCCCTTGAGCAGATGCTCAGCTTGGATATTTGATTTTAGGAGAGCACAGCTCACATTCTTTTCATGTGAAGCTGTACCCTGGGTTTTCTTCCAATGTAATTGGGAGAAAGGAATAATTTTGTTATTTTTTTAATTCCTTTTGCTGAATCACAAGGAATGACCTTGCTGATCAGCTAAAGATCACCGATTGCTCTGCCAGCTGATCAAAAAGCCACCCTTTGCCATTCCTGGTTTCTGTTTCCTTAATGATTCCCATCTGAAAGTACAAGCGGAGAGCCTAGAAACCACTGCATCAGAAATGTTTTGCGGATATATATATGCCTTCTGTCCAGGATATCAGATCGTTAATGGCACATTAAGTACAGAAGTTATCCAGGGATAAACTTTCCTTTGTAAAATACCTCTGTGAAATTGAAATTTCCTTCATAGCAGCAAAAGGAAGAAGGACAGCAAAACACCCCTCCTTCCAGAACTGATTTTCAATATTGTAAATAAGAGACTCAGTTGGTCAGATCTGACCATAGTTATTCATTGTAATAACATCAAAACAACAGCAGCCTGAACAACAATAAAACACTCTACACGGCTTCCATTAAAGACTACCAGAATCTTCAATTGATCCCAGTTGAAAGGGAAACTTGATTGGGACTGGCAGGAGGGTGCCTAATAATCCTTCTAATTGTGAATCCAGGTGGTAAGTGCTGACAGACATAGAACCAAAATTAGGACACTGCAAGAAAAGAACATATTTCATATTTGGACTGCAAAATTCTCTACCACCCCTAGATGTGAGTGAAGAAATGATTAAAACTCTGATTCGTTGTACTATTTAGTGGTTACCTACATATTTGCAGTCCAGAAATTGTAGCTCTATTATTTCTTCTTCTTCTTCTTCTTCTTCTTCTTCTTCTTCTTCTTCTTCTT